>UELV01142945.1:0-13743 GCA_900490015.1 Megastigmus stigmatizans | reverse complement strand
CTATAACAGCAATTAATAGCATGCTTTTACCTTGAGCCCACCGATGAAATACGTCCTCCTTGACAGTGCAGGAACCCCAGAATATATAAGTAGGTCTTCACCTCGTTGATGAGATCCTCGCTCCTCGTCGCCGTGGCCTCCGCTGCCATAGCGAGAGTCTTTCCAAGGGTGATAAAAGCGCAATTGTTTAAATCGTGAGCGTTCACTAGACATAACCGCTCTTTTAAATCGCTGTATTCTGTAATCTCTGATCTAAACAAGAACCCATAACCTCTATATACAAAGCTCCACAACTGCAGCAAGTGCGGCGCCATTTGCATTTATGAGAAAGAACTATTTCGATAAGCTAATTAATACATATATTTTTACGTGTAATATTACGCGTAATATGCGTAATATTCGTGACTGCGCGGTAATAGCATTTGGATGGCATGCGTGCAGCATCCAAAATATAATTCATAGATGGTAGCACAATGATTACATTCAGACGGCACGCGTGCGACCACGCGTGCGATGCCAGTGTACGGCACGTGCTGTTATTTGGGTTGTTACGTACATTTATTACGCGTAATAAATGTAATAAATTACGGCCAGTAATTTACGTACCCACCACTGCTGCCGCTCACTTCAGAAGCCATCAAGTTCACGCTCATCAGTGTGAGTTTCCCTCCATTGTTGCAGTTTACTACAAAATACAACTCGTGTATGTGCATTCGGAGCGTCTGAGCAAGAGAGAGATAGAGGAAAAATCAGTAGCGTGCGCGTCTCCCGCGATATGTAAATGCAATACAACAAAACTAACAAGCACTGCGGAGAGAGAGAGAAGAAAGTTTCGCGCGGCATCCTCGACGGCAGCCCACATATCACACACAAGTAGCATGCAAACTTAACCTCCACGGACCCGCCAAGAACCTCCCCGCAAAACAAATAATCCCCCGTTCTCCGATAATCCAGCGAGTTACAGGACGCGAAACTAAGGACATTCTAATTGGAAAGAAACGCGTTCGCGGCTGTACGATGGCGGAAATCGGAGGCGCGAGCGTGTTTACAAACGGTAATAGCGGCGGCAGGGACCTTTTGCAGCAGGCGTTTCAGCAGGTCGTCGACGAGGACGATCAGGAAAACGAGTTCGTGGCCTTTCTGCAAGGTGATAACAGTGAGTCCCAGGTGATACAGCTTACAGCGGAGCAAGCTGCAGCACTGGGCATAACCTTTAAGGTTGAGGATGAGCAGCCAGTGCAGGCTACTGCTAATTTTCAGAATTGTGAAGAAGTGGAGCAACAGCAGCAGCAAACTCTCAGTCAAGAGGAATCCCAGAGGATTATCAATGAATTGACCCAAAGTGGATTGCTTAAGTGTAATGACGACGGTACCTGCTCAACTTTCGATGACTGGACTATACAACAAAAGTACGGATACCCTTCAATACTTAGATTGTTTAAGAACCCACTAAATGTTTGACTTCAGTATCATAGCCATGTACAAAACGGTTATTAATAGTTACAGCTTACCTTTGACTTATAAAAGATAGTTACATTTATAAATTGTAGAATTAAGTACAAAACGTTAAAAGAGATCGATGAATTTTATAATTTTAAAATTTTTTCTCAATTTATAGTCATTTTGTATGAAATGAAATTATAAACTGTAATAAATATTAAGTTTAAATTCTTGCTATATTTAAGAAGATACCAATCGTACATGGTTATTTACTAATTATGGTCAAATTAGCTGTATTGATATTTAGCCTCATTTTGGTTTACTGATGTTCTTATATCCATATTGGATCTAAACATTTTAAACACATTTTATAAGACTATTCAATATGTTATGGACATGGACAGTAATATAGCTGATTTGACTGTTATGCAATGCATCATACAAATAAATATTAAATCTAAATTTTGTGTCAATTGAGTACATTATATAGTAAAGTAAGTAAAGTTTTCTGTAAACTAATACTAATTTCATTAACTTTAAAAATTAAGTATGCATAAAAAAATATATATCATTTGGTTTTCTTTACAAGTTTATGAGACCTCACAACTAATCTATTTAACATCAGTTATTAATATATAGCCTTATTAATAAGTATTTTAACAACTGTCAATATATAAAATAGTTTATGTAATTTATTTTTATAAAACAATTTCTTTTATTACAGTGGACAAGACGAAAGCTATCAAGAAGAATCACTAGATTCTGTAACATTGGGGACCATAAATGTAGACAAGCCTATTGAAAGTCAACAAAATTCAATTACAGAAGAAACCAATAATATTGTTCAAGTACAAACAAATAAAACAGATGGACTTTTGCAAGAACAGAAAGTTTCAAAAGCAATTGAAACACAATGCAATGGAACTGTTTTGCAGAATACAATTCAATTCAGTATAGCGCCAAATAATAAACTGGACAGTATATCTGAATCACAGGCACAAATATTGCAGAGGTTTCCGGTGATATTGCCCTCTTCACAGTTTATTATCAAACCTACACAAACAGTGCTTACGCCTGTTAAAAATATTCGAATACTGCCTAACACAACTAAAGCAGCAAATACAGTGCAGACCTCACAAAATTCATTACTCTTACCAAAAACATCACTTTTAAGTACTATATCTCCACAATTACTTAAAGCTATGCCTATAGGAACACAATTTTTAAGTGCAAATAATATATCTACACAGCTATTAAATACCTCGTGTTTATTTGCAAAAACTTGCGATAATCAGATAATCAAAGAAACACTAAGCACAACTAGTGCTAATAGTGTTTCTACAACAACGCAAAATATGGTAAATTTTCAATACAAATATTTTTTGCCTGAATATCTAATAAAAATATAAATGAATTTATTTAAATTGTTTATTTAAAACTGTTTTAAATTTTAAATAAATGCTAATTTTACTTTTGCTTTTCCTTTTTTTATAGTATCCAAATTTAAAAAAAAAGCTTCAATTGTTATATCTTGTCCATAGGTACGTCAGTCTCCTGTACAAAAACCAGCACAAGCACAAATCCAACATAAAGGAAATTTGCAACAATTTTTCACTCCTATTTTAAAAACTACTACAAATTCCCTCACAAAAAATACTTCTTTATTAAACAGCAATATTGTTAAACAAAATCCTACAACTTCTACTTTAAAGTCCATTCAACATCCGACTCAGATGCTAAAAACGGCATATGTGAAAAGCCCAATGATGTCTTTAGGATCATCAACAAAAACAAGTACCCCAGTGATATTCAGAACGACTCCAGTAATGAAGAGTGATGATTCGAGGACAACTTCAATGCCAACGTCAATAATCAGAACTCAAGTTTCTACCACACCCGTGTCAATTCTGAAGCCTCAAGCCAAGGCTATAAATAATTTAGCGAAGCAGAATCTATCAAGTACATTTTTGACGCAGAAAAATCCAGTAGCAAAACCTATTGAGCTAACAGAATCTACAAAACCCTTAGTTACTGCTAAATTGAAACAAAGCATGAATTCAATAATGAAGAGTATAAAAAAGAAAACAATACCTCAAAAGCTTCTTACCGTTAAGCAGCAGGAATCAGCTGAAAGTAACAAACCTTTAGGATCTAGTGAGAATCCTATACAAATTGTACAACAGGGTCATACATTTCATAGGTAAACCAAAAATAATAGTTTCGTTTCATTGCTATAGTTTATAATTTTTATTTGATTGCTACATTACATAATTATACATAAGTTTTATCTCTGAAATTATTTTCCTTGTATAATTTCTGCACTATTTTTTATATATACATGTATATATATATATATCTATATTTCTCATAATTGAAAATATCATTTTTGTATTTTTGATGAGAAGCTTCAATAATTTGCTAAAAGTTAAAATTCTATTAAAATAGTAAAGCTTAGAACTTTTTAAATTTTATTCAAAACTATGTTTAGGGCTCTCAATACATCTGATATAAATATACAAAACTGCCGAGTAATGTATCTTCGGGTTTGTCGAAGAACGTATCATTGCAGTCGAGTGGTGGAAAAGGTGCCATCATTTTAATAGACCATTATTTTATTCTTTTATTAATATATTAATTTATTTTCGATTGAAACGACACATTCTTCGATCAGTCCGACTATGTATAGATATAATAGCGAGAAAAAGTGGCGCCCTGCTGCTCCCAAAAATTTCGAAAACCAAGCAATACTTCGCTGGAAAAAAATATACCTTTTTTTAATGTCTAGTTTTCACGGAAGCAAGCTAGTATTTCATTCAACCATTCTGCAGGCAATAAATTGTAGAAACTGAAGAATAATACTATATCTGTCACCTCTTACATAAATGATGAAAATTATTCAATTTTATATAATCATATAATTGTATCGTCACCCCGGAGGGCCTACTTATCTGAAATTTTCTGATCAAAAAGGTTCTACCTTGTTAACAGATTTCTTCTTTCGTGGAAATTAATTCGTAGTTTAAAGGTTTTAATACAAATATATTTTCATTTAAAATTTTACATTTATGCAATTTCTACTATTTTGAAGATAAAAGAAAAAAAAAGGTTTGCGAGATAGAATCTTTTTGATCTGAAAAGTTGAGATAGATCCTTGCCATTTTGACATAACGTTTAGTTTTCGAATTTTTCGGAAGTAGGCGGGACTGCTATTTTTCCTAGTTTACTATATACATTCTTCAGCTGTTTTATACAATTATATCGGTTGTATCAAGTATGAGGCATTACAACAAATTAAATACATTTATTTGATAATTTTAAATTCTGAAACAATACTCCTCTGTTCTTCGTGATTGTCGCAGTAACATGAAAGATATATAAAACGAATCAAATAAAAAAGAAAAAATAGGTTCTCGTAATTATCGACAGTTTCTGAAGTTTTTTCATTTTCGAGAAATTTTTTTAATAAACTAATATAGGATAGAAAATTACAATAGAAATGTTATAAAAAATAAAAAGGGAAGTTCACCTTCTAGTTCGTGAGTTATAACAATTCAAAGTTTACAGTTGAGAGTTTTATGTAAGAAAAGCAAAGGAGGAGAGGGAGAACATTGCGAAAAATAATGCTGGAAGCCGTAGAAGAGAAGTCTCAAGGGCGGTAAATTTGAAAAAGCATATGAATAAATTCGATGTGCTTAAGTATTCGCATTTATTTAGTTCATGTGAAGTTTTTCGCACGAGCAAAGCGACACATTACAAATGTGCCGAAATGTTACGAATACGTGACAACATTCACGACGCTCGCGCGCACCGATACATAAACAACAAAAACACTCATATCGTTTGATCTATTTTGAAACATTTTAGCCTGAAACTTTACCGAAACCTTCTTTAGGCTTCACCGAAACTTTCTTTAGGCTTCACCGAATAATGTTATACATTGAAAATTTCGTAATTTAAAAATTTGTAACACACTTTTATCATTTGAAAGAAACATTAAAAATGGATTCTAGTTTTGTATTTTTTATTCCTATTACGAAATATGTTTTATAGTTTTAATATGTTGCATCAGTTTCTACAGGTATTCAAGAATATTCATTTCATTCATTGTATTCATGAGATTTTATGCACATGCATACGAGTAATGGCGAGTTGAAGTCAAAAGAATTTTTATTAATTCCCGTGAATCGCGCTAGTGTACAGTCCCTTTTAAAATTTAACGGATACGTATCGATGTAAAAAGGCTAGAGACACGGTGGAGCGCAGTAAACTTATTGTTATGATGGTAGCAAGTGAATCTCCTTAAGCATCCCTTAAAAAATAAAAGAAAAAAACCTCTTATGTCTGTATGACATGAAGTTATTCTCGTTTACAAAAAAAAAAGGAATTGAAGAGAAAATTAATGATAAATTTTCATTTCGCAGTATGCAACGGTTAACGCAAGCTCAACTGAAGCAAATAGCTCAAGTTTTGCACCAACGAACTCAGGAATCCTCGAATCCCAACGAGAAAGTTGTGTACAGGTAGGAAATATGCAGAAAGTAAAAAAGTTTGCACGTAAAAATTCTGACTATAATTGAATCCCTTATAGACTTGTTTTTCCGGATGAATTGGACACAAGAATGAAAAGTCCGAATTCGCTGTTAAAGAATCGTGGTGGTAAACGTGGCAGACCGAAAAAAAGCGCCATCAGACCTCCAATTCTTACCAATAAACCTGTAACAGAAGAGGAACAGGAAGAGACAAAAGTACGAAGCAAATTCTCTTAATATTTACCAAAATATCATTCTTAAAAGCAATTTTTCCAAAAATAGAAAATGAGTTCTTTTTAAATATTTTTAATTAACATATAAACTGACATACTTATTTCTTATATCATATTACTTATTAAAGTATTTATGAAAATAAGAAAACGAAATAAATTACTGTTTTATAATCTATAATCCGCCTTCTAAGATATACATATAACTTTAATTTTAGAAAAGATTTAAGGTTTATGTTTACATGTATCATCTACCTATTATGACTAGATAATACATGTTACTTGATGCATATGATTGACTTTTAATTATAAAAATTATTTTCGAATAGTGTCTTTTAATTTTGGAAGACACCTAAAATTATAGTGGAAAAGTTAATCGAAACGTAAATAAATATAATTAGTTAGGAAAGTTAGATGTATAAAAAATGAAAAAAAAAAATGAAATATGACAATTTGTGTATAGGACGACCGCAAGAAAATAGTTGCTCGAACAAGATCCGGTCGATTATCTCGGCCACCAAGACACATGGTACGCGACTACAAACACTTGCACCATTTAGATTTCACGCAGCCCGATTTGGATGACTCGGATGGTGGTTACAGCGACTACAATACAAATGGAAACGGCGGAGTCAAGCTCGAGGAAGAAGAGGGAGGACATAGAATAGAACTGTTGGCAGGTTTAGAGATGCCTAAACGGAAAATATCCGATCACTTTAGGTGTCCGACCTGCAGCAAAATCTATCTTGGTAGGACGAGAATGGCCAGGCATTTCGAAATGCATCCGGATCACGGAAGTCCTGATCAACTACCGCCTCCTACGGTCGATGCTGAGTTAAAGCAGGTATGCACATTTGTGAATGCGCATAAAATTAAAATGGAATAAATGAAAATAAGCTCTGAATCTGAAAGTTGAAGCTATCAGTTTATTAGAGAGACTGGATTTTTCAATAAAATTTATCAAACTCCAAAATAATATTACTGTTACATATTGTGACAATTTGAAAATCAGTTCTAGAAGTAGAACAAACCAGAATTAAATCAGTATAATTATTTAAATGTATATATTTTTTGTGGAAAATAGCATAAAATACAAAATATAATCAGTATTACAATTTAACTTTCTATAACAATACTGACAAAAGCTTCATTTTGATTTTCCATTTAAATTTAACCGTAATAAAATATGTATGTTCCTTCAACAGACACCTCCACAAGATCCGTTGAAACGTAAGGGTAAGAAACGCGGGCCGTGGGCGTACGTGACGCCCGAAGCAAAATCTGAACGTCGTCAATCGAAACTTCTAGAGGCTATCTCCGTTTGCGAGGGCTCCGAAATTGCAAAGATTGCAGGCAAGCCGGTAGTGAAATCGCTCTCCCTCTTTGACCTTCTCGTCCTTAAGTCTGAAAACAACGTACGCACCTTTCTATCGGAGATCAAAGAGCTTGTCGAACATATTCGTGAAAAAACGAGCACGATGCTCTCAGTCGCGAACAACGAGGACAAACTCAATGATGACGTCGTGGATCTCAATGAAGAGTTGCTGTGCGATGTACTTGCCTTGAATTCGGGCTTTTATAAAGTCAACGAGGCTATTTGCCTCGAAGAGTCTGAAACGGAAGAAAGAAATCTAAATGAGAACTTCGACGTTAATAGTACTGCCGAGCCACCCAGAAAAATCCAAAAGACTAATGGTACCTTGGAAGATGGTGAGGACTTTTTTCCCATTTGTTTATTTAAATTATTTAATAATATCTGTTAAATAATATTTCAATTAAGCAACCATTTCTGTTAATATTTCTACTTATGAATGTAAATTAACTGTTAAAAACTATATTAAGTGATTGGATTAATAATTCAGAATTAATTATTTTTTGTTAATGTTAAGGTAAAG
Source organism: Megastigmus stigmatizans (assembly GCA_900490015.1). Taxonomy (NCBI): domain Eukaryota; kingdom Metazoa; phylum Arthropoda; class Insecta; order Hymenoptera; family Megastigmidae; genus Megastigmus; species Megastigmus stigmatizans. The sequence goes on along the minus strand of UELV01142945.1, from coordinate 5,649 downwards.
AGAACCTCGAAGAAAGGTTATCCAGTGGTTTCTCTGAGAGTTCTGATCTCAGCGTCTCGGATTTCCTTAACGAACGACGAAGTGATTCCACAGTTACATCGGTCAACTGCCCGGAGGTCTTGAGCGCCCTTACCCTCATGCCAAGGAACGCTTCCATCAGTCCGGTGAATGAAGTTTCAACCAAAGTCAACAATATCTCCAAGGTTTTAAGTTCCGGTGCTGAAATCCAAACTACAGATAATCCAGGATTCCAAAAGTTGAGCTTAAATGTAACCGCTAAATCGAATTCTGGATTCATGAAAGAGGGCACATTCACCAAACTTGGAGAAAATTTGGACTCTAGTTGTACTGACGTTTTTACGAAGCTGAATGGTAATTACGATCAGACAAAGCTGGAGAACTTACAGCGAACGTTTATAAAACTAGAACCTACTGAAGAAGGTTTTATAAAATTAGGTAATAACATTTATAATATTTTCGCATAAACATAATTAAAAATGTAGACTGTAGATTTATTGATCATCACAATAATAAATATTAATTGATACAAATATCTTTGCATATTAGTGACAATATAAATATAGTATATGTAACACAAATACAGGTTAAACTAGTATAAAATATAATATATTAATACAAATTTTTTTACCTTGTTGAATTAGAAAATGCGATGCCCGGAGGATTTCATCAAGAAATCGAAGATTTTGGCAAGATACAGATCAATGGATTTCATTACGTATCTAGTGGAGGTTCTGACAGCTTTAGTAGTAATAAGGGCTTCAGAAAATTGATACCAAAATCAACGACAACGACAGTTCCTAGTGACGAAGAAATGAAAGTTGTAGACGATAATAATGAAAATGAAATCGATGCGAATTCCGTTGAAATAATGACAAACAATAGTAGTAATATTGTAGATACAAATATTTTCGGAGCTTCCGATAATTTAGATATAACAAAGATCACAAGTTATGATCATATAACACATTTAGACATCTTAAATAGTAGTAGTGGCATCGATAAAAATCTTATGATCGACGAGAAGCTCGTCGAGCATCTTCACCTCGTTGATAATTCCAATATCGTGGATGAACTAGTGTCAGAAAGGCTAAAGAGCATGATGCCAGAGAATTTGTTGGAGAGTAATTTGTTACACAGTAATGGCAATATGGACACAGAACTCGATTTTGAAGAATTGAGTGAAGAATTCAATAGAAACACTAGGAGTTGATAAGAGGGGTGTTAATTCTTTGTTTGTTTGAGTAAGGTAAGGTTACTAAAAAAAATGTTTTTCGTAAAGGTGTAAAAGGAAAATTCTTATTTTAATATTAAAAAAAAGTTTATGAAAATTCTTATTTATAGCTAACATATTTAATTAAAATAATTTTATTTCTATGAGTTTTAGAATAACCGTTTCTTGATAAAACGATTTTTGGCTGTATTTAGAAACTTTTTTCTTTATATGTTTACTTAATTATCTTCATTTCTTATTGTAAGTAATGCATCATTATCAAAAGTAAGTTGTTAGTCCAATTCAAGTAATAGAATCTTTATTTTAATCCGTTTTTTCTCTTAGTTATATCATAGAACGAATTAATTTCAAGTAAAACTTTTTAACTTCTAGAATTAAGTAAATTTTCTTTTTCCTTTTACACTTCTAAATTTATTATTAATATAGTTTTTTTTAAATCATATTTTTCAAAATTAATAACTTTACCTTCTCAAAAACTATTTTGGTGTAATGTACAGTGTACAAAAAAATAATCGATATTTTATTATGAAATCGTACAAGTGGAAAAGATTATTTTTATTGAATATTTAATCTTACCTTACACAATATTGTATTTTATTATCGAAGCGTATAAAACGACATGACTGAGATTCGTGCTCTTAAAGAGCAGTTATATTTTTAATGTAAATTGACGAATCTGAGATATTATACATTATACCTTATATATTAAAAAATAGTCGACGTCTTCTGTAAAAAACATTCTGATATACTTAAAACTCGATCGAAGCCTAATATAAGCTTAATTAAAAACTCTTTGAAAAAGAAGAGCAATACTCTAGTCTGCGTTAAAGGTTTTTCAAAAATAACAAGATTGTAAATTGAATCTAAAAACTTGCATTATTATTATCATGCGAATTCATCTTTTGGAATGCAAGATGCGAGATAAGGGTCACATATATAACTTATTGTTGTAAATATATAACTCATGTACATTCAAAGGTGTGAGATGAAGGAAAATGTATGTCGTGAGTGTAGTTAATGCAATAATTAAGGTCGATGATTGTCCGTTGCAATGTAAGCAAAAGAAAATAATTTCAGCGAATGTTAAATTGTGTATACAATAGTGTTCTATGTTATATAGAGATATAACAAATATAAAATATTAAATGCGTAAAAATTTCGACTGCTATGGTCAAACAACTTATAAAAAAAGAGAGAATCTTTTATGTAACTTCCATTACTGTGAACGCACGTCATGAATAACAATTAGTATTGTGTATAACGAGTTGCGTTCATAAATAGGTAATTAAGTGACAAATGTGATTCAGAGCATTTTTTAAGAAAACAAGTGAAGTATTTAATAATAATTCCACATGGCAGCTAGTTAATATTTAAAAATAAAAGAAAAACAAAACTGTATGATTGTTAGCATGAAAAAAAACTTTAAACAACAAGACTACATGATAGAAAATTGCTAGGAATACTTTGTTTCCCTTGTAAATTTTACGTTAAACGTTTAAATATTTTAGGTGCTACAGAATTAAAATGTATGAGTTTTACAGATTGCATTTTGTGTATATCTGTATGTATACATTTTTTAGATGATCTCAAAAATATAACTGTAGCTTTGAATGTGTATTTTTGACAAAAATTGTTTAATTTTTGAATGGAAGCAAAATAAAAACTTAAAATAGTAACAATCGCAGTGTAATTTTTACAAAGGTAGATACAATGCATTATGTTTTAACTCTCAATTAAAAAATATGTACATAGTTTATGTATAAATAAAAAATATGTATATAAATAGGTACAGTTAACAAATATCTTATCTTAATTTAGTTTCAACAAGCATAGATTCAAGATCAATCATTATATTATCAGAAATTTGCGTTTGATGTACCCATGCAGCTAGATGCAACATTTTCCAAGAATCCCGATAGTCATGCGCTACATTCTCTAATATAATTCGCTTCACTGCTGCTTCCTTTTTATATACCTCATATATTACTTCTGCCGTCGAAACTAAAACATTTTATTAATAATAAAAGTTTTAGTAAATCAATTAAGTAGTAAAAATTTATACATAATAAATATCTGAGTTAATAAAAAGCAAATTCAAAAATTTGTAAGGAAAGTGATTAATTACCAAATTTTTCCATGGGCCATGTAATAAATAAATTATCTTCAGTCTTATGTAAACATGAAACTGCCTTCATTTGAGTAGCTAGCAAACTAAGATTTTCAACAATTTTATCCTGAAATGAAAATTATAATTACAGCAGAAATATAATAGTTATTTAATTTAATTAGAATACAAGTAATTACTGTTCCATCGCAAATTTTTTCTAATTCTTCACATGGTCTTATTAATTCTTCAGGATATGTTTTGTCTACTTTTATTTGAGTAATTTTTTTAAGTAATGAAATACCATTAAAATGTAGAGTATTCCATTGCTGAATACTAGAATGTATATCAGCTACTAAATCTCGAACAAGTCTTGGATTACCAGTTAAATTTCTTGCTTGAGATACTTTTGATCCTGGGGAAACTATATTTAAAAATTAACAAATTTTAATAATCAGCACATTGAAAAGGTTTATTGTAATTATCAGTAAAGATAATCTGTATATTTCTTTTAATAGAAAATGTAATTATTTTTAAATAGACAATTATTCGAATAAAAACTGTTTGCACAGGTCCAAATGAAACTAATCGATTGTTCTACATACTTAGGTAAGCAATGTGAAAAGTTTTAAGAGATAAAAAAATGATTATTTTTTAGATTGTTTATTTGAAAGAATTATTTAGATTATTTTTACTTACTGGCAACAGGTGAAAATCGCGGAGATTCTTTCAGTGAGTTCTGCATTTCATAGCTTTTAGAAAACACAGTTGTTTAAATGTAGTAAATAATGCTCATAAAGCCAAGTTTAAAAAGTAATAATCGGTTAAAATAAGATATTGATTTCATTTATTTACATTTAATAACCATGGATCGCGTAGTAAATAAAGCATTCGAAATGAGGTTAGAAAAGCATTTTCAAAACACTGGGAAGTGGGAGTGCATAGTGTGTGCACTAAAGCTATTCTACAATAGTTGAGCTGAAATTTCAGTTCAGTTCAGCTGCGAATCCTGTCGTATGACCAATCTATATGTATACTATAGAGTGAGCTTTAAATCCTTGAGACATCTGATTATGGTCTAAGCTATAAGGTGTAAGGACTGCGAGGAGGCGGTGCATGGCAATTGGCACTTGGCAGTTGGCACTTGGCAGGTAACGCCGGCCACGCACGGCGAACGAAGAAAACACAGTAGGTATAGGAAATAGAGTAATAGAAATAAGTAGACCATTTCGTATATCGACAAGGTTTGAGAAGACTTGGAAATTTATGAAATCTAATATAAATCTTAATATTTAGAATGTTAATAAGTCAAAACTGTCAAAAAGTGATGTATAAGAACATATAATATTTAATGTGTAACTGAACTTTCCAGTGGCTATTTGAAAGAGCGGTCAGTGCAGGTGACGCACTTCCAGGCCTACAAAAAAAATACCTATCGGCGTCAATTTATTATTATAGCACATTACTCTGGGACTTGTATTTTTTATTGCACACTTCCCATTTCTTAATTCCCAACTTCCCATTTATTTATAAAAAAAAAACAAATGGACTTATTTTTCGCATATTCAAATTTTGATATTTCAGTAAATACTGTGTTTTCGAAACTGCACACAGCGCCAATAAAGTTCACAAATGTGAAATAGAATTGTACAACGGCTCATTGTAACTGCAAAGTCTTATTTATTTAAACAATTAATAAAATATTGTTCAAGTATCGCCAACAAAATTCAATACGCATTACAATATAAATTTTCAGTTTGTCCAGGCATTGGGTACTTTTATACCTTAGTTCCTGCAGTTACCTTATCATATTACAGAGGAAAATGAAAAGAGCTAAAATATGTCTGGATCTACTTGAACTTACTTATAGAAGTGTTAATTTTTAAGAGACTTTTTTTTTATTTCCTTAGAATAAGTAGTTAGAGATCATATTTTTTAAGTTATGCGTCCATGCTATTATTCTTTAAACATTTTTGTAATAAAAAGGTATTTGTTTGAAACTTTTTTAAAAAGAACTGAATTTTTCTAAATATAATTTTTTTCCTATCGATGCAACTTTATCACAATTTTCTTAAACAAACTGCAGCAAAACCATTACATATTTCTATATTTATTATGTTATTGTAATAATATCAACTTACAAATGGCCATGAAATATCTTAAATTTTTCCTCTATTGAAAAATATTCACGTATGTAATGTATCTTACAACAAATTATATATATATATATGATATACCGTCAAAGTGCAATTAGCTGTGCAATATATATATATATATATACACAATATGTATA
>UELV01142944.1:0-10456 GCA_900490015.1 Megastigmus stigmatizans | reverse complement strand
TATATATATATATATATATATGTACGTCTATATGGGCTATGTGCGCGCGAGCCGATGACATTTAAAGCTCGTATCAAGCGAGACACGGCACAATTACACACGCACTGGGCAAGAATATCCGGAGAGAACGGCAGCTGCCGCACAGTCGTCCATTGAGCCGAAAGTTTTGCGCCAGGCGAGCCCGACTTTTCGCCCCAATTAATTACGCCAAGCCGCGCGATATACCGACTATTCTCCTTTTGCGATCGCGGATACACTCGCGAGTGTTTAAGGTATACGGCGAACGGGGCCGAAAGTTGGTAAAAGCGAGAGTCAACCTGCGGAAACGGAGCGCGCAGTACCCATTTAACGTAAGCTGGAAAAGCTCACTCGACCGTGCAGCTATACGCGACACTCACGCACTGCAAGTAGATGATTCGCTGTAACGCGCGTGTGATTTACGGCCGCAGGCACGACTGCAATTCGGCTTCTCTGCGCGCCTGGGGCATACGCTTGACATATTAAACTTTCCTTTCATCCGGCTTCCCAAGGCAGCTGCTTTAATAATCCTTAATAACCTTTTATTATCCCTAAATTCCATGTCGCTTTGGCGTTAAATAGACGGAAGCTCGCGGCTTCGCTTGCGCCTTTCTGCCTGGCAGAGAAGGAGAGAGACAGAGAGATAGAGAGAGAGAGAGAGAGAGAGGAGTATACATAATAACTTTTCGCGGCGCACACGACGAAATTGCTCGACTCTCTCTCTCTCTCCGTTTCACTGCGAGCGAGAGAGAAATGGATATAGAAAGGTGCAGAAGAGGCGCGGACCTCGGAGTCGGGCGATGTGCAGGGTTAGGTGGGTAGTTTGGGGGGGGGGGGACACAAGCGGCGGCTGCCTCGGATGAATGGAAAGGCGGCTAGAGCTCGGCCCAGGCCAACTCCCTTGGATAGAGATATTACACGACGGGGATGTGCGATATTACCGTCCGCTTTTCCTCTAACCTCCCGTTTCTATGTATGTGTGTGTGTGTGTTGGAGGTCTGGCGGGCGCACGAATGAAAGAGCACCGAGAGTCACGTAGCGGCATAATTCACGCGTTACCTTCTTGATGCCGCGCCTGGATAAATATAAGCCAAGAGTTTCGTATACAATGTGCGTCCCCGTTTCTCATTTGGTTCGTGTAGTCGAGCTTAGCTCCCTGATCCCCCTACGCGTATCTCAACGGCGTACCTATATAAACTCCTGTACACATTGCCTCACCTCGCGTGCAGTCGTTCAAATGGTATTTTGTTTGCTCGATTCGGTCGACGCAAGTTCTGTCGCTGCTACGTTCTTTCGCCAATCCGCGCGCGAGCTTTCGTTTCGTTAAATCTATGCTTTATCCACTTCTCTCTGCGATCCAGTCCTCCATGTGATTGCGTTTTTATTTCCATTTCGCGCGTGGTTTTGCAGCCTTTCTCTATTTCGTCGCCATATAGGAACGATAGTTTATTCCATATATTTTTAGTCACAATGTTTAGATCGAATAGTACTCGACGCTGCTCGATTTGTTTTTACCAATTATAAATTAGACTTGGTATCCGTAGACAGAATTATTAATTTTGCATTATTAAACTGCAATAACTTAAGCTATGCTATTATCTATATTCATTTAATATCGCTCGTGGATAGTAATACAATATCTGGGAAACTGTGTGAAACAATCTATAATTCTAACACAAATAAATTTTCAATCATATGCTTTTGTTGCTTAGATTGTTTTCTCGAATATTGCCCTATATATGAATATGAAATGATGTCTGTTGTTTTCGAAGAAAGCAAATGGACAAAGATAAAAGGATAACCAAAATATTATCGCGTGTATTTATTATTGATCCTGAATTCACGTATGTATTTATTTTTAAAAATATACTTTTATCATGCATCATTGTACGTGTATCCTTTAAAAATCCAAATTATAACTCACTCTACCGTAAAAACATTGTGTAAATAATCTGAAATTATGCGAGCCATTGTAAAATTTATGCAGGTTGAAATTCGTTTCTTTTTGGAATTTATCGATAAAGTATGTATGTGTGCACATTTTGCATGTAATTTAATTCACCTTAATCAATGAATTCTTTCGCGCGCACGCATTGTTGGATTTATGGTTTTTAATTTTCAAATGATAAATGCTTAATACTGAGATTATCCGTGCGTTCTATGTCACGCGCTCAACCTCTACATAAATATCGAGTACACTAGCGCAAACGTTAAAAGTATACGACGAGGACAAAACCCCATCTCGTGTGCAGACTTAAGTTTGATCGGACAGTTGCAATTAGATGTACCACGCGTCACAAAGGCAGGGTCGAAAATCATAGAGCAGAACAGCCTGGAATTAGAAGCTGGTGCTCGATGATCGTATTAAACAAATAAGCTGATTTTTTTTCCATCTGCAGACATGATGAGGAATCGTATTCGGCAGACGAGAAAAGCTCGTTCTCGCGGAATGACTTTTGCTACACTGGTTCCCCGACAGCCATCACCACCAGAGCACCAAGTCCCGTTGTCTCTCGCCGCATTGCCTTTTCCCCTCGCACCGATAATGCACTTATAGCAATAACATCAGCGAGCGCTATCGATCCACTTTCAGCGAATGGGGTATAGATACGTATAGCTTATCCGCTGCATTGTGCGTCCGTGAAAACACGGGAATACGGCTTCGCATAAGTTTGGAGGCAAGCGCGCGACGTCGATGTGCACTTGGGAAGCGGATGCTCGCATGAATAATGTAATGCGCGCGAAGCGAGAGCGGCTGACGCTCCTCGTGCACAGACGGGAATACGGGGGACTAGGTGGGGGAGCAGAAGCAAGAATGGAGAATGATATGGCGAGAGCTTGCGTTTGACGACTGATGCGCGCGCTGACAAAAAAACGTTGGCATTCTTTCGCTGCCGAATCTGGGATTAAGGCTGCTGAGCGCGCAGTTCACGTATGTACGCTTTCTGGTTTATTACTCTGCTGCCATGGTATACTTAGCGTATGGCGCTATATAAGATTGCGCGGATGCTTAAGCTTTGGAAATAATTTATAAACTTTGTTGTTTTTTGAATATACGATGACTGAAATAGTTATACTTGTATAGGATTGGACCGGTTCAGAATGAAATTAATAAAGTTTAACAGATTGATAAATTTCATAAATATCTTGGAGAACCAAATTACTTTTTCCAATTGAAATTTATACAAGCGCCTTCATCGTTTTCTAAATTGAAATCAAGCAAATTACTGAATGCTACGCGTTCGGTCCCGTATTTAACCGGTGCAGCGTGCTTTTTTTGCTTTTTTTTTCATAAATCATAAGCAGTCGGGCGTAAAAGTGCAGTCGCAGTATAGGGATATAGGAGGAGACAACGAGGGGGATGGAGGAAGTTATGGGCCATGGCCAATTACGACGTGACAAATAGGGCGGGCAAAAAGCTCGCGGCCGCCGCGCCGGACTCCGCGTCGATGATTGCGCTCAATTTCATTACTGCAGCAGCGCGACGAGCTTTTCCCGCGAGAGCCTCTCTCTCTTTCCCGATTTGCATGTTTTCCCCTTTTTCAAAATCGTTATTCAGATTTATGTGCTGCCGAGCTTTATTCCGCCGACGCTACTGATCGCACGAATAATTATACCTCGGACTCGCGTGTACCGCGCAAACTGACAAATTCATTTAGCAGCGAGTAAAGAGCTTTGGGGGCTAAACCCGATCGCATAAATATATGAAAAGAGGAAATGCGATTATCGCAAGAGGTTCGGTAGAGTTGTTTTATAAACGCCACTAAATATCGAGTTTTCGGATTCTTTTGATTTTCTAGGTCCCGTATAATCAACGTTTACCTAATCATCTATATGAGGTTACTGTTTTCAATTTAAATGTTTTTGTTTTGTAATCATCCGAACTAAAAGTTCTTCTTAAGGCATGTTTTTAGAAATTTTTAAATCAAAAAGAATAAAGCAGGAGAAATTAGAGCTTTTAAATATTTAAAAGCCCTTATCTTCTTCTAAGAGCAACGAAAATCGTCAGAGACGAGGGCAAAAATCCACTATCTTCATTTTTTTCAAAAGAAGATTAGGGGAAAAAGTGGAGGATATTTATCGCCGTCTTGGCGGCTGTTGGTTTATAAGTAGAGACGAGATAGGAGACACTGGCGAGGGCACGCATGCGTTCAAAAACAGACGTTAGACAAGGACAGAGAGAGAGAGAGAGAGAGAGAGACAAATAGCAGAGGGGGCGTAAGGGAGGTTTATCGGAACCGTTCTGTTACAATCTGTCGTATCCCCCGGTGCTCGCAGCTCATGAGAACACATGTAGGCAATACTATACGGGCGACGTTTTCGATTGTGTGGATATACATGTGAGAGAAAGGTTGCAATATACAAAGCCGTGGATTTTTTAATATTCTTCCAGAGCTTGTCAATGTGAAGGTTGTCTATTTATCTGCACATTGTGTTTATGCTACGGTGTTTTATTCAATATAGAGGAGGGAGAGAAACGTTAGACGCGGTTTGTGTTTGAACCTTTTTTGCGGGAAGCTCTTGTTACTTTGTGTACTGAAAAACACGACTGTGCAGCTCGAGGGGAATTGGATCGCAAAAAAGGAAAATTCTGCGGAGACACAGCTATGTTGCTCTTAAGAAAATTATTTTTAGCATAAAAAACGAAACCACGTTGTAAGCGCTGCCTTCGAAAGAACGACCTAAAGTGGGTAGAAAAGAAATTTCGCTTTTCCCTTAGATTAGATTGTATCAAGATTTCATACAACCTATCATCGATATAATTTTATTCTTTGGATTTGAGAACCAATTCGATTGTACATGTAAGAATGATGGATTTCTGAAATTATTCCGCACTACATCTTCTAACCGCACACGATTGTTACCGTGATTAAATATTACATGGCCAAGTTTCGACGCCATAAAGTTTTTGCGTTATTTATTTTCCTCGAAAATGAAGAAAGATATAACGGCTGTTAAACTTTGTAATATCACGAGGCTATAATACTAAAGCGCGCGATGTCGAGGTGTACGTCTCGGTGAAATTTTATCGCGCCATGAACTGCCGTGAACAAAACGCGTATTTAAAAAGAAAATCAAAATTCGAGCAGTCATGCATTGCCGTTGAACTAGATAAATAATAACTTAATGCTGTTAAAAGATGTTAGCTATTTTCAGAATACCAATTAGTTTCCCTTCCTTTCTCGACAAAGTTTACAAAAACTAGTTACTCAAAAGGAAAATCTAGTTCATTTTGGTTGTCCGCAACAGCTTCGTACAACATCAGAACTACCTCGGTAAGCCCCTAAAGAAATTAAAGAGAAAACATCTTTGTACATCAGAGTACAGTACCCTATCTTACGTCATCCTTCAATATGCTTTGCGTCGAGGTCGTCGGCTTCTTCCCGAACCAGAGGCTGAAAGTACACCTACTCTCTCTCTCTCTCTATATATATATATATATCCCCCCCCTCATTGATCAAACACTATCTGCTTATCCCCACCAGGAATTCTCGACTCACCCTCGCATATTCATCCTCTCTCTCTCTCTCTCTCTCTCTCTTGCTTGCACACACTCGGTTCTCATACATTCACGAAGGCTCGTGGAGCTCCATTCTCGCGTTTCGTGCATAGGCTGTAACTTAAGCTTGTAGAATCTGACGTTGTAAAAAGGAAAATGTAAGCAGGCTACTATAATCGAAATAGATAGTAAAGTCGGTGAAGATATTTCTACTGAGAAAGGAACTGACACAGAAATGCTGAGTGGAGTTTGTTATAATATGCTTGAAAATTATGTTCTTTTGAAGGCAGCAAATACTGGCGTCCTTTGATGGAATTATTACAGCTATTTTGTATGAATTTCTGATGTGCTTTTCAAAGCAATCTCGATATGGGATACAATTACTTAGTAAATAACAACATCTCCTTTGTCGATGAATCTTTCGTCTATGCTTCACCATTACAGTTCTATTGTACGAATATAACAACATTTACTCACTCAAAGTTATATTTATTGGGCAAATCACACCTACTATGTACACTTATATATTATAATACACTGTACTGAACACTTATTTGTCACATTAATCAATATAGTTATTTTTCATATTTATATATAAAAGATTACATTTTAATTATTCGCCGATATCGTTCTACAACTGATGGAACAACTCAAAGATTCACAGTTTACATATCGACGGACTTGAAGATCAAACATTCTTACTTTCATCCCGTTTCTCCAGTTCGCGAAGAGAACTAGGTGTCCAACGAGCCTGCACGCATTCTCGCACGCTTGTCCCGTTAAAAGTATCAGCAGCCAACTCGATTTTTCAAACGCCAATATCCAAGTTTGGAACTATAAGGGCATCTCGCTCGCGCGCCCACCAATCCAAATGGTAATTAACTTTCGAACTGGTGAATATAGCCTCTCTCTCTCTCTCCCTCTCAGTTTGGCTGCACCTACATGCATATATCGCTGAGGCGGCTGTAGGTTATGCGCCGCGGAGAGCCCTAGAGCCTCTCCGTACCAGCGAGTTAGCTAGAAGCGAGCTTCAAGTGGGTTATCGCGATAATTACGCCCCTCCCAGGCCACCAACGCTGCCGCAGCCGCTGTCTCGAGCACGCGGATCGCCCTATAGTCCCTCTTCCCTCCCTCTCACTGATTAATTGGTAGCTGGGGGAGGGCTGGTTCTTCAGCCTCATACTCTCTTTCTCGACGCTCGTTTTTCCCTTCTCTTACTCTCTCTCTCTCTCTCTCTCTCTCTCTCTCTCTCTCTCTCACTCTCTACTGGAGTATCTGCATATACCTATATAGACATACAGAGAGGTTTCGCGTATGTAATCCTTTGGACCGCTCCACCTCCAGAGGTAAGACAAGCTCTTGACTTTGAGCTGGTAAGGAAGACTTTTTCTTTCTCTCTCTTCCTCTCACTTTGGCGACTTTTTAATTTAATTCGTGTTCATTCCACGCTCGAGTGAATGGATTTTTGCAGTTCTCTTTTGGAACGAAGCGCGATGAGGTGGGGGGAATTAACAGTGGAGAAATATTCGAGGCTTAATTAATGGAAAAGATTATCGTCGAATTCGTCAAGCTTTTCGACCTGATGGCTCGTGGGAAGTTTTTTCTTTTGTGTCCACGCATTCTCAAGGTTGAGATTCATAAGATATGCTTTGGATTGAACCTGAGATGAAAAATGATCAATGCGTAGAATTTAATCCGTATTCCCGTGGTGTATGATCAATTGCCAGCACAAGCGCTTTATCATATTTCCTGGGAAAGATTTTCGAAACGAGTGAAATTATTTACAACTGCTTTATTTTTCAGCCATGAATATTTATAAAAAGATGCATTTATAAAAAGATTTATCGAGCCACCATTCCCCGATCGCTCTGGAATCTAATATAGGTCACAAGTCGCCGTATAGCTCAATTAAGGTCTGCTGAATAGCTTACAGTTATTTACTAAGCTGTTATGAATAAAAGAAGAAGCTTTACTTTGGTATACAAGAGGCTGCTCGTACAAACCTTGTTTCCGATAATTAAAAGCCTTGACTCTTAGTCCGTTCTGCATTTCATCGCTATTATACAGCAGATTCGAGTCCTGCAGGTACAGAAGTATAAAGTGACTCGGCGCTCAATTCATTTTCCTCCGTAAAATTAGTACGAGCATCAGTTTGTGCAAGTAACGCTTTCATTTCCTCAATAAGAAAAGGAAACGAGAGCCAATAAATTTAGCCGAACCTGCTGCACTCTCGCAGAGCTTGAACCATCCCTCGCTCACTAAAACATACAGCTATAGTCTGCACACGCACGGCATAACAATAACTTTTTACAATCATTGTGTATAGCCCCCCCCCCCCTGTCGTTCGTTATTACCCATGCAAAAAAGGGGAGGATCATTACACTAAAAGTCCAAATCTTCGCTTCCATTATTTCGACTATTGCCGTGAACAATATGGTAATTTCTCGGGGCCTCGGCTGAGACAGGGAGAGAGAGAGAGAAAGAGCCGCGAGATAGAGGCATCCATTCCCCGGCTCTGGGTTACTGTGAGCTGTTCGGCGCGCGCAGTGTACTCGGGAAGATAGTAGGCGAAAATCCATTTGGCTACGAGTAGTTACGAGGCGCGCATACGAGATGCACTTCGATAAATGGAGAGGGAGCCGAGAGGAGCGGCATTATACGTCTACGCGTCCTCTACGTGTGCGTGCAGTCTGTTCCATTCGTGTATTTGTGTGTATAACAGCTGAGTTTTGGCGGCTGATACATGCGGTAGTTATTTTTTCCCCTCGTTTCGCCTAAAGAAGCGATTAGCGCGTTGCGCGTAATCTATGTAATTGCTCGGCCAGCTGTTTAATCGCGTTTGTTGCTCCTCGTCCGTGCTGGATTATTTTTGTTGCAGCGAGTTTATTCTGTTGCGCCGAGAGAAAGTTGAAGCGGTTGGGGGTTGAAAAGTTTGTTCCGGCCGAATGCTTGTCGACTGCGCGTGGAACGGTGCGAGCCCAGCAAGTGTTGTTTAGTTATTCGTGTAGCCTGATTCCTGCGGATGTATATGTATATACTGCGGGGATTTTATTATAAATTGCTTCCGTAATGGACTCGTCAAAATTAAATTCAAAGTTTCTATCTTTAATGAGATTTCAGATGGCTGTATATATATTTTAATTTTAAAGTATCGGCTTAGTAGTACTACATATTATTGAATCATATTAATTCTATACATAATTTCTGAGTTTCGTAAGTTGAGTGAACAAAACGGAATTGAAAACGTTTAGAATAAATTAATAGTTACACATGCTCATTAATTTAGTAACTTTAATACGTCCTCTTTTTTGGTAATTAATTTTCGAGAACACGAATTATTAGACTCATTTACATAAGAAATTCCAAATATTCACAATCTTACAAACTAAACATTTTTGAAATTCAACTGACGTTTGAAAACAAACATTTACATTCAGTAGTGAGTTTCAGTGCTAAAATCACCAATTAAAATCGTAGATAGAGTACGTAATTAAGCGTAATATTATTAAACTTATTTAAATTTAAGCAAATGAAAATCCTATAAGTATTATCTGCTTGCAATATACTTTAGGTAAGAAACCTAAATGAATTTATAGACCTACGATTTGATTGGACTTAAGTAAAGTACATATAGTTTGTGTAGTAAAGTTTTAATTATTCCAATAACAGAAGTAATCAAGAATACACGCAAACTTAAGTAGAACGTTCTGGTTATGGTCAGACAGATGCCCGAAAAATCGTACCACGTGGTTGTATCTCAAAATCAACTCCTACAAAAGATTCAAGCTGGAAAAAACGAACAATTTTTCACGCTACATATCGAAATGCCAGCAGTCCGAGTTCACGGACAGTCTGCGAGTGGTCACTTATCACAAATGAATTCACTCGAAATTCCAGCTCGCCTCATCAGCGCATATTCCACACGTGGGGGCCAAAATTGAATGCAGCGCAGCGCTCGGTTGGAAGATAAAATGCGAAATTACGGAGGAGAGCGAGACGAGACTGCGAGTATTAGCAGGTGGAGTTGTACGCTCAGGATGCGTGTAGTACATTGCAGGCTGTTACAACACGGACTGTATTATGGGGCAACGCGTATACGCGGCGCTCCTCTAAGCGGCTGCAGATCGAGAGATTAAAGGGAAACTGCCGTTCCAAGCCTGGCTGCGGCGTTTTCATTTCGCTTTGTCTCGCGCACGTCTCTCTCTCTCTCTTGCTCGTCTTTGTCTGCTCTATTTTGGGCCTTTCTTTTTATATCCGAACGAGTTACCGGGTGAATGGCGGACGTTTGCCTCTCCGCGAATAAAACGGGGTTCTTTAATTTTCTCCCTTAGATTAGCGCTGCTGCCGCTACAGACGCCGCCTGGTCGACGGCTTTCTTATACTTCAATTACTAGTTGTAGACGCGACTTTCACTAGGGCTTCGGATACTGTTTTTAAGCTTAATTATGGTGTTCAATGGCCTGCGCCGGTTCGTGTAATTGCGTTATTTATAAAGGCGCTTTTAACTTTTCTTTTTTCAACCCTTTTAACTGCAATTGCGCGTATTACGTATTTCTTTATGACACTAACTGATATTTCTACACGAGCTAATGAGTAACACTAATAGTTTTATGCGAAAATTGATTAAATCATTAAGAGAGTATTGAGACAGAAAAAATTAAACTTATTCCCAATTAAGGGCTAATATTTATTTAATGCGGTTAAAGCTTTTCTCACTATATCATTTTATCCCGCCAGACCTAAAATCCATTATTCAGTGAATGATTCTATAAAGGCTCACAATCAATTATTTAAAAACTTTGCTTAACGGTATTATCTGCTTTGCAAACTGATTACAAATATTAATTAAAGTAATGCGTATTTTCGAGTGATTTATTATGTTGCTAAAATTTAATAGCTAATTAAGTTTTACAAATATATATATATATATATATATAT
>UELV01142943.1:0-33775 GCA_900490015.1 Megastigmus stigmatizans | reverse complement strand
TGTGTGTGTGTGTGTGTGTGTGTGAGTTTGAGAGCTCGTACAATATATACCTATACTCTTCTTCCTCTTACTCCGGCAATCTGCCTGTGATTATCGACTGTCTGTCGATCTCACGTCGACTGAGAAATTTCTGAAGGACATTGCCTGCCAAACTTTGGATCTCTCTTTTTCTCGGGGGTGCGAACTTTGCCACTCTCACCCGCGCAGACGTACGACCTGAGCTGCTGCTGCTAGAAAGAGTATACCAACTTTTTTCTTCCTCTTCCTCGTAAATCGAGTTATAATAATATGCCTTGGCTTTATTAATCGTTTGGATTTTTTGGTTTATTTGTGGGTAAGTATTATTCTGTTTTTTAGCTCTATAAATTGTAGCGATAATTCGTTGGATCCGAAAAGTTTGATGATTAAAGTTCGGAGAAAAGTTGGAGCGGGCTTCTTAGCCCAGTGGCTAAGGCTAAAATTAGATGAAAATGTAATTTTTATATTACTATTCTTAAGCTGAAAGTACCGCAACTATTTATTTTATCGTAAATACTTAAAAATAAATATAAAAACAATTACTTAAAAAACTTTCCGATAATTACAGATATTTATTCTCATCGACTTGCTCATCCATTCCTGATTATACGTTCCAATACGTCGACCAGACGCTCTACATTGAAATATTTTCAAAACCCTCCGACAAATTGAAATTCAAATAGTCCTCGATCGTTCCCCCTGTAATTCCCGACGTATTTGCCTACCATGCCCAGAGATTCGTCAATAAAAGAAAAACGACTCTACCCTAAAAGTTCTAATTTCAAATTTGTCCAAGACCGGATGGCGACGCACGCAAAGAAAAACCGAACGCTGCTTTTCACTTTCGCGACGCTTCCACTATGTTTTTCTTTGCGCGACTCGATTTAACTTTTTTAATTGAAAAGAAATGCCGTAGAAAATGTTAATTGTTTAAAATTACATTGCACCGCCGCGAATTATAACGGGTTGCTTGCTTTTGGGTGGCTCTAGGCAAACGATTTTCCGACAAGTTTTTCTTTGGCAACGAGGAGCTCTAGCGGAACTTTGCCGTTCTTGCTCTCTCCCCCCCCCTCTCTCTACCTTCTTTTTTTTAAACACGAGGAAAAGTTCGGTCCACGCGAAGAGCTGAGTTACACCTTCGTCCATCCATTCAAGAAAGTAATTTGCGGAGATAATGGAAAATTCTGTATAACGCCTTGGTTCTTAAACAATGCTCAATTAATTGAGTGGGACATTGATTGGGTTTTTTAATTCGATCGTCCTTTACAGTTCGAAATCTGTTCAATTAGAAATGCACATTAACGTACGTACATTCGTAATCACAGGATTCATTGAATAAAGTGTAAAAAATTCATACAATTTGTAACACTCTGATATTGGACACTGCACAATCAAATACATTTCTATATACTGTTAACTTTACTTTAGATCGAAAATCGTAAAATCATACACTCATTCAATTCAGCATAAATATTTCAAAAACAATCAAATCTCAGCCAGGAAAGTACGAATAATTAAAATCGTATATATATATATATAAACGAGTATGTATATATATATATATATAAAAGCTCTCGAGAGGCAAGTGCATCGGAAAGAAAAAAAATGGCTCAGCATCTGGCGAAAAAGTCATAGGAATATATATATATGTGTGTGTGTGTCTGTGTGTAGGTGTGTGGGTGTGTATCGTGGATATTTTGCATAGTCGTCAGCATATACGAAGAATCGTCATCGAGAAGCTGACGCAGGCACTAACGATAATTGAAAGCTTGCATAATCTCGCCTTCGGTGCTGCTTCTCTTCCTTCTCTCTCTCTCGCTCTCTTATATCTATATATCTATCTATCTCACTCTCTCGACAATAGATATGCGCGATGCATGCTGATGGGATTTCGGAAGTAGATCGTGAAATTGTCATGTCGAATCAATTGTCGAGGCCTTGGTTGTGCTGGTATTCCGTGCTCGAGTCTTCCCACCGCTTTCGACACTTAGGATTTTCAATTTTCAAATGGTGATTGTGCAGTATTCGGATTTAGGAATAGAGGATTTTGGACTGATCCTAATTGCCGGCCGATGGTGGAACTAATGTTCTAACGATATTTCGATCTATCAATTGTTTTTATAGTCTTACAGGAAATTTGTAGTAATATTTCCCTGGATAAATACACGTAGTTTTTTCGGGTTGGTTTATTTTTTATGCCAGTTGGACGGAACTTTATTTGGCATGGTTTAGATATCATGAATTTATAGTCAGTAATCAAATGTAACTGTAAATTTTTTACATTTATGTCAGTTAGCTTTTTCTCTCCCCAAGATTAATACCGAATATGTGTCATTAATGATGACTAATTTTGAGATGAGCAAATGATATTAAGCTTGATTTGTAAATATTGAAAATTTAATTAGGCCATTGCAGCACGAAAATGTTACAATACAAATGAATAATTTTTTCGTACACATTTTCTTCTCAATTTTTGGATTTTAACGAACTCGCAACGACCTACTTACTCACACATCAACCGATATATATTTGGATTTTCTTCTAAAAAATTCCAGCTCGCAATCTCATTAATTTAATATGAACGACACAGATAAAATTTTGCTCCGCGCGCAAAATCGATATCGACCAACACGAATTCGCCGCGATACCGACGCGTCCCCGCCAACGTCGCCGCCGTCGCAGCCAATATACGCAAAGCGATACACGTCTCGGGCGATAAGTTACAAGCCACTGGGCCACGAGCGACTGCAAACCTCTTTCCATTTTCCGAAAAATGCACCTCGTTATTCGCCGCCCGAAAAAGTAGCTATATATAACAGTGGCACGAGCAAAACAGCATTATAGTCTCTCGTACAGGGGCGGCGGCGGTGGCGGCGTACGTGCGATATATGTAAGCCCGACAAAACGAAAAAACCAAAGTCCTGGCTGTGGAGGAGTGTGGGAGAAAATGCAAACACGAGCGAGAGCTCAATTGTCACCCTTATCGCGCAGACTACTACTACTACACAGCTCGTCCGTCTCCTTGCACCCATGCTCTCTCTCTCTCTCTCTCTCTCCTCTCTCTCTCTCTCTTATCGAATAACCCGTCACGTACCCGAAATACCAGGTCACTCGCGCGCATATAATACAAGCGGAGAGAGAGAGAGAGGATCGAGAGGGGAAGTTATATAGAATGGCCGCCACTGCCGCTGCGCGACTCTCCCTCTCTCTCTCTCTCTCTCTCTCTCTGTGAATGGTCGATTTTATCAAAAGGGGGGTTCGCAAGATTCTTCGCTCTCCTACCGAGAATCGAGAATGATTGAAATGGTAAGGTGCAGGCTAAAATGCTTTGTTGCATATTATATACTCGCTAGGTGCCTTTGAATCGACTTTAAGCGAACCTACACTTGCGCGGATATCGTTTTTGCTACCTGTGCAGATCTACTTGGAATATTTCATGGATTTTCTTTCATAGATTCGGGTAGTGCTATGGCGAGAGTATTAAGCGTTTGTGCAATCATGTGTCGTTGATTACACAGTGCCACAAAGTGAAATCGAGGTGGACAATCTCTGAGCTCAGTTATTCTATAAATTTTTGAGTCGCTGATCACGATCCCGGTATCCATATGACCTTATCACATCTAAATCCAGATTAAACGAAGGTCAAACATCTTAATACAAGGCCTCGAAGGAATACAAATTTTTCCGCATAGCTAATATACAATGAGCCAGTTCCCTTCGCTCTTTCACAATAACGAATAACTCGAAAAATCGTCGAAAGCTGCAGAGCGAGAAATCGTGCACGCGAAATCCACTAATGCGTTCTTAGCTTGCACGCGAAAACGCGGCTCGTCGTCGAAAGCGAAACACTGCACAGCTGCCTGCATGCGGTGCTGCAATTACGTGGAAAGGCGTTAATCCCTGCGAGCACCGCACGACGCAAATAGCTCTCGGAATCGTCGTTGTCAGCTCACCGAACGCGTGGATCTTCCAACTCTCTCCTCCCCACCCCCCTCTCTATCTCTCTCTCTCTCTCTCTCACCACTAGCATCGTCATCTCCACGCAAGGTAAATCCTTGGGATGAGAGTTGGCCTGCAGACCCCAAACACCCCGAAAGACATATACGGCTGCTACAGTCACTTGACTGCCACCACCACGCCCACATGTACACGGGTTGCGAGAGCTAGTGGTAACTGTAAGAGAAGCGCCGTGCGGCCTCAGGTAAATACACCCGCCACTCTTACTCTCCACTGCACCTCTTTTTAACCCATTCGCTGCACGGCCTATTTTCCTTCTCTCTCTCTCTCTCTTGTCTATGTTTGTCTTCTGTCGGTATATAGGCACAGTAGCAGAGAGAGAGAGAGAGAGAGGATGGTGTATTCAGGTCAGCTGGGCTCGACGTCGCGTCTCGTGTAGCAAAAGTTAGCTCCTCCTCGACCCCGTGATTTTGATAGTCTTATCAAAGACTTTTATATATATATATAGAAGGACCCTCTTGGGGACTTTGCTCTTCAGTTGCAGTAGGCAGCTTGATCGAGGGGATGGTACATATATATGGTGACTCCTGGAGTATTGTTCCGTTTGGGTGGGGAAGACAGTTGGAGATATCTTAGGCTTGGATATTGTGCGTTCGTCTCCTTTGTGGAACTATGAGAATCTTGGCTGCTTGATCGATGCTATTGTTCCTTTTGATTGAGACGCTGCAAGGATGATGAATTTATTTCACAAAAGGCTAGATACTAAAATATAGTTTAGATATAGTTGATGAGTATAATAGCTAACGAGTGCGTAGTATAGTAAAAAAAAGGTACAGACTTCGTAGCTTATGACGATTACGCAGAAGTTCCGCGTCGTTAACGGCGCGCCAAGTAAAATCAAAACGGTCGACGAGATAATGCGCTCTTATTCGCTGACCGTAAAGTACCGTAAAAAAGGGGGAAGGATAGGATAGGAAAGAATACTCGTACTTTATATACGCTGAAAGTAAAAGTCCGTAAAGAGGAAAGTAAGAAACTCGACTCCGGCTAATTAAATCTCAAAGCTGTGCTCGCGGCTCGAGCTACGGAAAACTTCAGCTCTGCTCCGCCTTTATATATATATCCATTACAAAATACCGAGTGCAACTGTATATATAAGGGGGAGGGAAAAAGAGAGGAAAGATATTAGAGCCGCGCGAGAGCCAATTCAAAAGGGAGAGATCTGGAAGCTCTCAGCGAGTCGGTGCAATCTGAATAAATGTTTTGCCCCGAGCGCCTAAGAAAGGAACATACTTCGTGTCATCGGCTCGCGGGACACACTTTTTTCCACCCCCCATTCCCCTTCTTAACGAGAGTAAATGTATATATAAATAACGCGAAACAGGGAAAAGAGTCGAGCGCTCGACTCTCGCAGGTCTCCGAGGAGTAGTGGATACCAACGAGTATTATTTATTTCGCTCGAGTTTCCGCAAATGTGATCCGACTTGCAGGGCTTATAGCCGGGGAAATGACAATTTCCAAATGCGCACCACCGCGCGATTTGACTGCACGTAAACGCGAGAATTGATTGTGCCGATGTTAAAATTAGAATTATTGGTGGATGTACACAGTGGGGCGAAAATTAATTTTGGAACGGACATTTATGCATTATATATAGTTAAATATCTAGGGTTAGTCGAGTTTACAGATGTGGATCTGGAACAGCTTCCGGTATCGTATACCATCCATTGTTCACACGCTTATATACATATATTTCATTGCTAGTTTATCATTGTTACCTCAAGTACAGCTCCTCTTGGACCATAAAATCTTGATTACGTGCAGTATATATATAGATCTGCTGGCGTGCTGTATACCTATACACGTGTGTGTGTTTCCAACGAGTGCGGCTGGGTAAGCTCGGCCGAAAACTGATAAGAATAGAAGTAGCAGCTTTAGCACCTGAATTTCTGCCATATTCGGATCAATTTCCATGATTATTTCATAAATAGCCAGAAAATTTTGAATTCACTGTATATATATATATTCCCTCGTTGCACGAAACAAGAAGTATGTAATAAGGCGAGTGTTGCGATTCTCGTGTAACCACGCGCAAGACCTCGATATCCACATAAACCCTCGCACAAATTCAATGATGTAGCAGTAAAGGCATCGATGGAAGGGAGGGGGGGGGGGAGAAAAAGAAAGCATAGCTGGATATTATCGCGAGAAATGCGCGCATCAGCGCGATGGAAATTCCACATTCCTCCTCGTATAAAGTCGGCGAAAGTCGGAGTGCGTCGTAACGCGTACGTAGTACTCTCTATAGATAGTCTATCGGCGATGTGCATGGGAGCTGAAAAGAGAGAGAGAGAGAGAGAGAGAGAGAGAGAGAGAGAGAGAGAAACTAGAAAATCGAGGACTAGTTGCTACGGCTGCGGCAAATTGCTTCCACTTTGGGACACGGGAAGAGGAGGAGGAGGACTGCGTCGACTCTTGCGACACCCACCGAGGGCATCTGGTATTCGATTCGCGCTCCCTCTCTCTCTCCCTCGTTGTCTCATTTATCCCTAGGGACTTGGCCATTTCCAGATATATATACAGGAGAGGGAGAGACGTCGTCGCTTGTTACTGCTCTTATGATATTTTCCGAGGGGGATTCCCCGACCTTTCTGCACTTGCACAGCTACTTTGGGATTCTCTCTCTCTCTCTCTCTCTCTCTCTCTCTCTCTCTTATCTCGTCTGCACGAACGTTTGAAAATGGGATATGAAGAGCTTGACTCTCGACTATAGGGGGAGGATGGGAAGTGCCTGGGATTCTCCTCTTTTTTATACTTTTACTTCTTCTTCTTCATAGAACCCGATGCGCGTGTATACACGCTTTTTTCCTCGCCCAGACAAAGAAGGATATTCTGATTCGATGTCGTTTATTGCGATGAGTGCTTCTCGCAGACAAATGACCCGAGATGCACGCGAAGATTCTCATGTATAGGACCTTTTTTCCTCCACGCTGATCGATACACTCCAGGCGTGTATACACGCGTATTAGCCGATGGAAAGTTTTTCGTCAAGTTCCTTTTCAAAGCGTGGGATTCAGCTTGTATCGAGTTGAAAGAAACGACTTGAGCTCGAGCGTTATATATGTGATTATGAAGGGGTCGTGCGAGTAGTGTAGTTGAGCCGTTAATGCTAATAAGTTTGAACTGGTGTTGTACAGGGAAAGGATGAGCCGCTTGGCTTTGATTCTTTATTGGATTGCCTTTATAGTGTTTGCGCGCGGAATTTAGAGAGGCCAGATTCGTTGGCTTGCGCAAACTCGGCGGGCTAATTAGTTTTCAGTAATTACCAAGTGCCTTTTTGATATACCATTTAATTAGTTGCAACAAATTGCACACACATTATATACACACTCGTTAATTGAAAGATTATATATTATAATTTAACGTTTGCCGAATGATCGAAGAAAAAAGGTGAAAATCGGCTGGATTATTGATGAAGGGCTATAGGTAAGGCACTTTTTGGGTATCCGTATATATTTCTTATTCCGGTCAGGGAAATGCACGCCACAGAGGCAAAGAGCGATTTGTATGCATTTTTATACGCAGCAGCGGCAGCGGCGTCTGATGTAAAATGAAACAGACGGAGTAGTGCGCAGGGAAAGAGCCATATGCGAAAAGAGGCGGGAGGAGCTGATAAAGTGTCCTTCGCCTCGGAATTTCTGAGTGAAAAGTATAAGTCTTGCCGCTACTGTGCTGCGGAAATTTTTATGCTTCTGGAGCGACGCCTGAGTGCGAGTAGCGCGCGCGCACCCGAGCGAGCGTCCAGGGACAGTTTGACCTACTGACAGCGGCAGCAGCAGCCTCCGTTTAGTTTTCGACAAATTTTTCTTCTTGTTTACATTGATTTCCGCTGGGTGACACGTGCAATATATACATTCGCGAATCGTCGTATCGGAAAAGCAGTTGAATCGCATTTAGAACGATATTTGTATCGAGGAAAATTACTGAATTTAAATTGCTCTCTCTCTCTCTCTCTCTCTCTCTGCATTTGGATAGGGTTGGATGATACTCGAGGAGAGTTTTTATTCATAGTACAAGTAGTCGGCGAGATTGTTCAAAGCGTACGAAGCTATAAGAATATTTCGCAGCGAGAGAAGGCAAGTCGCTCTTGAAAATTCGCCGAGATTACAAATGGCAGAGACATAGAATTGCTCTTAGTCGGCGAAATTCGCATAAGATACCCCAGCCCGCGCCGTATACATTTCAGCGCGCTATAAAGCAAATGAAAAGTTTAATTCCTTTTGTGTGCACGCGTTTGCGAAATAACTTTTGAACGAAAGAAAAAACGACTGTCCTCTCTGTAACAAAATATCGCTATGCAAATAAGAGGCGATCTCTATTTTTTGTTTGCCTGTTTGTTCCATCAAAATGAATTCCCGCGAAAATCTTTGCTTTGGACGGAGAATATCGCACCCCGCCGAACGTAAATGCAAATTCCAAATTGCTGTATTTCCCTGATGCTACTTTTTTTTGTTGTGCAAATAGCGGCTAAACTTTTATCCGCCTAGAAAATTCCGTAACTTGAGAGAGAGAGAGAGAGAGAGAGAGGCTTTATACACATTATACATACATACGCATACGGGGAGATATCGCGCAATATAAACAGAAACAGATTTTTAGCCATGCAAGCCGCTCGATATGTTTATCTTTGCACAATACATGTTGAATGCAGATCAGTTATGTATATACATGCGAGCTTTAAAAGGCATCTGCTTTGCAAGTCAAGAATCGCGTCGAAAAAACAAACTCTTTTTGAAGCTCCTCCTCTGCGAGTGTATACATTCGCGAACACAAACGGTTCTCTCTCTCTCTCTCTCTCTCTCTCTCTCTCTGTCTCTGTGTATGTGAGCTCCACCGCGCGAATAAATCTCTGCGAAAATGCTAAATTTGCGATAGCAAAGGAATATGAAATTTGGGGGAGGAATAGAGAGATGCTAAATGTTATCGACGGTTCAGAGACTTTCGATGTATACAGCGAGTGTTCGAGATAATATTTTAGACGAGATTCGACGATCTCGGTACTATTATTATTGCTTGAAACATGTTAAAACATGGTTGATGTTTAAATGATCTTTTATGGTGAAAATTGTAAAAGTGAAATGTAAATGGTAAAAACATATTGAAGTAATCATATTGAAACAGTCGAATGTTGTCAGACTGCATACTTATTTGAAAGCAATGCATATTGATTGTTATGCTATAATAGTATACTTAACTTGTTAATACTACTGAGCAAACACTGATATTGTACACAAACTTTATTAAGCAGAACAACCATGTCATCGTAAATTGAATCGCTAAATGAAACAGGATTAATATAAGCAACGTTAGGCTGCATACAAACTAATATCTGCAGCCTTATCCTTTCGAACTTTCTCAATCCCGTACTCAAAGGGTTACAATACAAACAAAGGCTGTCCCAGCTACATATATAAAAAATTCATTCCTCCGCAACTATATCCCCAAGTCCAAGTAGGTTAAATTGCAAAAGCAAAAGGATACGCATAGAAGCAGGGAAAACCAGAAATTTAAAGACAGAAAGAGAAAGAGACGGAGAGGGAGAGCAAGTATAGTGGAAGACAGGCGGAAATCAGCCGGTAAAGCTCGCGGCTGCGGCAAAGGCTCTCCGCTCAAAGGCAGAGTGCTTATCGAGTGTGAATGCGCTCGCGAGTGAGAGAGAGAGAGAGAGAGAGACAGTGAGAGGGGGGCAGGTAGAGGAGGAGGCAGGCATATAGTCGTTAGTCACTTTCTTCGGTCGTAATAGCGAAGGTGGCTTAAGAGTCGCTGAACGTCGACATAATTTCCTCGCGGTTTCGCTGTTTCGTGCGGACGGAGGGCCTTTATTTATAGACTTTTTTCTTCTCATTCTCCATATACCTATACGACGTTGTGCTTTTACACAGTACCAAAGGGTCTTTGTGCGGTATACGCGGTCGCTGTGTTTTTCGTCTGAATAAATGACGATTGGAAATGGGCCTTTTATGAAGATTGGATGCACTTTTAAAGTTGAGGAGGAGGAAGACGTCGAGCGGTGAGGGATGTCTTTGTGCTCGTTCATTGTTCTTTCTTCGAGCGGAGTTCGTTAATTTCCTATCGGCTTGTTTGGAGATGGAATACTGATAACGGCTTGAATAAATTCCTCTAGAATCTAATATATCTTAGAAAATCAAGTCCGCGCAATAAAAATGAGTCGATATGGTAATGTAAGGGAGTAAGAACCTACAGCGCGTTAGTGAATGCATTTAATTTAAATTAATTTCCCTCCCGAAAATGTAGGTCGCTTTATTCCGCGACATTAATTAACCGAAATAACCGAAATGCAATGAAACTTTTTGATTTTCATAGTTTATACATATCGGCCGCCCTGCAAAACACATCGCGCGGATATATCTTTTATCTCGCAACCTGTCGGCCGCGCGCCGCGTCCAAAATTAAAGCCCAGAACACAATCCATCGATATACGCAAATTTTAATTAAAGCATACGCGATAGGGAAGAAAAACTGAAATCCTTGTTAACCGTGTGATAGGCCGGCTAATTAACCGTGTGATAGGCGGACTAATAATTTTATTCCTCGACGTAATTTTGCGCGGTTGATAAAGTTCAAAATTAAAAATTCGCCGTAATCTCCCAACTTCGTTCCGCCCATCGAGCTAATCGTTTCGGAAAACAGATTAAGCTAGCGTGCTTCCCTTACCACCGCTAGAAGTTTACTCGCGGCGTATAACTTGAAAAGCCGCGGTAGCGTTTTATTTTCTCCTTAAAAATGCCGCGAGCTGCGGGTATAAGCGTTCGTGTTGAGCCGCGAAACCGGTGGAAAAACTAAAGTTTTTTTGCAAAAAGTGTATGTGCCCAGGCGTGCGGAAGTGAAATGTATAGAAAAACGAGGAGCGTATATACTGTGCGATAAACTTGAGGCCGATAAGAGCGATAACAGTTAACAAATAAAGAACGAGGCTCGTGCAATTTCTCTTTCGTACAGTTTTGTAAAAATCGTGTCGAGAGTGTAAAAGTTGCGCTTTTTTTATTTGGCCTTAACGCTTAGTTTTTTCAAATCGCACTGTTTACTCGCTAAACAACAACTGTATTCATCGTTCGCTATACGCGAAATTCGTTTCCAATTCGAAGACAAACAAGAGCAGCGCAAAGTATAATAATAAAGTCCCTGAAAAAGAGCGTAAATTCAATTAAACAGGGGATGTGGGCTGAAAGTGCAGAAAAACTTTTTCTCTCACTCGCAGCGACGCACTGCGACGAATTTCCTCCTACCCTCGTTACTTCTCCCCCACGGCTGCAAGTTATATATATATATATATAAGAAAATAGAGGCGAATTTTGGTGTGCGTCGGTTGCCGCATACACTCTTCGAGCTCTCATTCCAACATCTTGCTTTATTATAATACTCTAATGTTCATTTTTTTTATTTTTTGTATTTCCTTGCGGAGTCACGGACCTCCTCGTTCTTGCACGTGGATGGATTGCTTTGTTAAATTTTTAGGCAACGACTTTGAGAGATTAAATTGCGAGGAACTCTTTTAATTCGCGTTTTTCTTTTGGCTAATTTGAAAGTGTAATACATTCTGCAAGAGATTATTATGGTAATCCGTGTCGGTAAAGTATATGCTCCAGATTATTATTATTTTTTCAATTAGTGCATGCTTTAATACTGCACTTGTGTGGCTACATAAAACGCATAAAACTCTCTTTCGTCAAACAGTTTTTTACGGTAAAAGAGGACGCTAAAATGCTAAATTTCTGCAACCTCTATTTTATTGTCGTCCGCGATTGTCAGTCGCTTTCAAAATTTATATCACTTTGCTCTTTAATAATTTTTTTTTTTGCTCGCCACTCTACACTCCCCCGACAAGTAGGTCGCAATAAAGCATTCACAGAGTAACGCGTATTCAGAAACAAAAATTGCCCCCTGCCACCGCCGCGCGGGTAAAACACTTTTATGATTTAGATCGGGATCGCGCGTATATATGTAGCGCTCAATGCGCGCGATAAAAAAAAATTACGAATTTCGCTGCGAAACGCCGATTTTCTTATCTCTTATCTCTCGTATCACGGCGATCTCATTCGCTTCTCTCTCCTATACCAAATTCATTCTTTTTTTTTCACCGGTGCAGGGAGAGAAGAAAAAAGAAGCTGCGCACATTCACCGATGGCGCAACTCGATTTCCCGCTCGAAAGCCCTGAATGTCTTGGCGTTTTATATACCGGGCTATATATGTATATACGCGCCGTAGTTCGCTATCTCTCACTCTCTGTCTCTAGCTATATAGAGTACAGAGTAGAGAGATCGGAAATTCGCCCGGCAGCAGCAGCAGAGGGACTTGGCACGAGATTGTCCAAGATTGGCTCTCGGTCTCTCGATATCCTCCTAATTAAAGCTTTGGAACGATATAGAGCCATTAACGCATCCCAACGGAATCGCCATATACCCGATTCGCCTTGTTATCGGCGAAAAATGAGCTTTTCAACCGGGGGAGGCGAGAGGATTTTCCAGCGGCGAGATAGTAATTGCTTTTTGCCCTGAGCTCAACGATGCATGGATATATGTATATGCGTATATATATATATATATATATATGCCCATCGATGGATCTATTTCCCGATAAAAATTTTCACGATGGATTATTTACGTGCGCTACACGTGCGGCGATGACGATGATGAGTACTTTTACGAGGGATGTGGGCGATGATTAGCGTTACTGGGAGGCTTTTCGCTCTCACTGTAGCGTCATTGATTCGATGAAGCATTTGGAGCTCGGCAAATTGAATGAAGTTTGAAAATTGGAAATGGAAAACAAGGCTCGCGAGTGGTGGAATACGAAAGTTCTCTCGACTGTTTATAAAGAATGTAGATTCAATTTTAAGAGTCGTTTCGTTTTATGCAATATTTTAATCAAATGCATGTAGCTTTTTTCTGCATGGTAACATTTAAAAGCTTACGGTCATGGAGTTTGAGAAAAATAATAAATACGGAAATTCATAACAGTGTTGCAGTCGAATAGTTATGTGTAGTAGTGGTATGTGCATATACAAGATCAATTAAAAATATGAATTTTCAAATTATACATTTAATCACGCAGTTACCGATGATCAATATATAAAATTGATTTTTCCATAAAGAATTGATACCGAAATTATTGAATTTTAAGTAAAGTGCTCGACATTCCGTATTTGCGGAAATTGATAATATGGCATGTATTTTAAATTTAGCCTTCATTTATTTTACCGAAAAATTATGCAAAATGCCTACGATAATGGTGTAACATCAGTACCTACGGTGTGCTATTTCCAAATAAAAATTTCAATAAGTTTCATTACAATTTTTAAAATTGATCAACATTTTTAATTAATCGACCGATGATCAAATGAGAAGAATATGGTCTTTATTAAAAAATATCCAATTTTACTTAGACACATATTCAATACCTATCAAGGTATAATTAGCGTATAGAATTAGAGTAATCTTTTATTAACTCTCTTTTTTCGAGATTTTTCTTACGTCATCAACTCATTATCGAATGTAAGTCACAATTAGAGAATAGACAGCATCAATTATTCCTTACCGTACTTAGTTACTTACAGTCTTATTATATTTTTCACGCAAAAACTGTACAACCCTTACAACTTGATGATAGTATAGCTGTGTACCTTGCAATCGACGATATAGTTGTACACTGAGTGTATAAGGCTTCAAATGCTAATGTGGGGAAATGAGGAAGTGTAAGGGGGAAAGTGCTACTGCTGATGTGAGTTGCAAGAGAGAAAGAATGAGATAAAAGATATAGAGAGTAAGCTACAAAGTGAAGAGGGAGAGTGAGAAGAGAAAGAAATCTGTTTATTGCCATTTAAACTCAATCTATTTATTTATTGTATATTTGATAAAAAAAAGATTACAATGCTACACACATTCTCAATTATTTATGATGACTCTTAAGCTTTCTCTCTATCTTCTCTCTCTCTCTCTCTCTCTCTCTCTCTCTCTCTCTCTCTCTCTCTCTTGCGGTAGTTCCCCGCTCCGCCAACAGTCTTTCACTTTTCTCTTTCCACTTCTCCACTTCTCCACGTTAGCATTTGAAGCCTTACGCGATGTATAGTTATATGGTGAATTGAAAGTTACACAGCTATACTACTATCGATCACCAAAAAAAATATTAATAAATATCATCGGACCATTAAACTCAAGCTGCACCGAAACTTTCGCAACTTGATGGAGTTCTCAACATCACCTACGCTTCATTATCAATCATCGCCACGGGCAAAAGAGCCGAAAAAGCGTCGAAAATCATCAGCGCTACAAGCGACCGCGCAAGTCTGCCACATCCAATAAAACGCAGCAAAAGATGAATAGCACCGCGCGTAACGTCAAAGAAAAGCCCTTTTATGCAAAAAAAAGGAAGCGTACATGCAAGTGAAAATAACGTGTCAACCCGAAAATGTTCATAGCCCGCATCAATCACGCGTTCCTTTATGAACCCGAGAGAGAGAGAGATAAACCGTATCGCGCGCAGAATCCAGAAAATAAAAGAACACCCACACGTAATTGCGCTGCATCCATCCATAATAAACAGAAACAAAAAACCGCTGCCAATTCATTGGCACTTAGCTTCCTTAAACTTTACTATTTGATAATAATAATAATAATAATATTAAAATCTGAACATTAAGGAGGTTCTATAGTGAATAGAAATACCGCTAAAAAATGATGATGTCATATTTGTCTTTAATTTTGTTTAACAAAAGCCTAATCCCCTCACAAACTATCTAAACAAATATAGAAAAATATTATTATGATTTTAAATATTTGTGTACATGTTTTAAGAATTAGGTAAAACTTGAGACTAACTTTAATCCATGAAGCTTCTGATGTTTCCCAATTTGGATTGTCTGAAAACTCTACTCCACTGTCGTTTGGCCAAGTTAATACTTGAGAATAAGGAAGTGGAGTAACTATGTTAGATGTATAGTGAACTAATCCAAAGTAGTCAACAGTACCTCTCAAGCAAATAATTTGTTCGTAAATTATTTACAAGAATATAAGCAAGCGCATATTCAATAATAAAGAAAACAAAATTATAAAATCTGTCGTTATGAAAACTACTTGTAAAAAATCCTGTTCAGCAATTACAAATAGAATTCATATAAAAAATAATGCATTATTATTAATATATGGTACACATGCGTACCTTATATATTCAATCCATTATTTTGATAAGGCTGGGAGTCTAGAGTTTTTGAACCTTGTAATTTGCTTCTTTCTTCAATTTTCTGTTTCATAATACTAGGATAATCGCCAGTTTTTAAGAAAATTGTATTTGTCGTGTATCCAAGTTTGGAATTAATAGGCAAGGTCACTTTATAAGTGTTCACATTCATATTTACTAAAATAGTTACGACCTTGCAGCACAATACCAATTTGACCATTCTGCCTTGCGCGAAATTCTTCATCGTAAATATGGTACGCATGAGCATGAGCTTTTAACATATTTTATACATATTCATACTCACCCCATCCAGGCAAATTGTAACCTAAGATTATACAATACAAAGTCAATAAATTAATTTTTCTTCGGATGAACTTTAATGATTAACTATTTACAACTTATTTATTCATCTGAATTTGTGAAACATAAAAATTTATAGGTACATCTTTCATAATATTAAATTAATGTTTACACAAATATAAGAATTTCATAATTAGACCAGAATTGGGCCATTTTAACTACCGCTCTGCATAGAAACTAGTTATCCTTTCTAGACAGTTATCTTACTTATAATTGAAACGTTTTTTCCAACCTTTTTCTAGTGTTGAAAGGGGTCAAATAAAAATGCCTAAATTTTAAAATGTATTTAATTCTTATAATTTTTTCTACTTAAGAATCTATCCATTTTCTAGTTTATTCTCGTAAAACTTAATTTTTGTCGTACATTGTGCGCAAACAATTCTCCTTAAATTACAGTCATAATTTATTCTGTCCATTAAAAATACTCAGATTTCCACCAGTGATATTAAATTTTCTTTTATTAAATTATATTTAACTTAAAAAAATTATTTTAAAAGAACGAAAAAATATGTGCGAAAAATTTCAGAAACCGAACTAAGATATCAAAATCGGTGCAATAGTTCCGAAGATATCGATCTGGAGTCTGTACATATACCTACCTATACACACATACATACACAAACATTTTTTTAAAATAGTATATATCAGCTCCTGGATGTTTAAAACATACTTCTATAATGTTATCTCAAAAAATATGTTTCGCCATCACAAAGCTTCCTCTGGAAGAAGCAAAAAAAGTTACAACCTCACAGCCGCACCCTTAAATACAGCACAGGCAATTAGCTGCAAAAATCGTGGCTTGTGTTAGTTTTCCAAAAAAGAGGAGCTGTAACAAAATGCAGAAACAAACAATCGCAAAAATCGAAATAAACGCACACCTACGAGAGAGAGGGAGAGAGAGGGAGAGAGAGAGAGAGAGCCTGGGGTGTCGGTTATCTATGCTAACGAGAGGCTGAAACGCTAAGCAAACGAGGCCACGTGTAAACAGAGGCATAGATTTTCATTTTCTGGCCCTCCTGTACAACCCCCCCACGCTATCGCTATACACCGACCACCACTCCATAACTGCACACCGACCTCGGACCTACTTGCCGACCTCCGTGTGTGTGTGCCTGTGTGTGTGTGTGCGAGGAGGTATAAGAGAGACCGTCACGGGATTACAAAGCTCGGAGCGCGTGTACGCCTTCAGCGCCGCCGTTATTTATCGCAGTCCGCGCCTACCTACCCCCTCTATACACGCGCACACCACGGCAAATTCGCGAGAGCCTATATATGTACTTAGCGCGCGCAAGAGAAGTTGTGCTGGGGGAAAAAAGGCCGCCGCCGCGGGAAAGTGTGCTGGGATGTATACGCGTGCAAGGGCTTTGTTGTGTAAGGGAGAGAGAGAGCGAGAGAGAGTTGGTGCATTGTTTCGAGCGCGAATTCTCTCTTGGCCGCGGTTCCGCATAGTTCACGCCAGCGGAGGAGAAAAATGATTAGCGATGGATTATGTGTGTAAAGGGCCAAAGTTTTGCGAATCTACGTGTGTGTGGTATGTGGAGATATCGTTCCGCAAGAGTGTAAATTTTGCGCCTCATTGGAATTTGGATGGGCATTGTTATGGCTGAGCTCGAGCTACTCGACCATGTATACTTTGAGCTATTAATTGGGAATTTTTAATATTTATTTTGGTTAACGCCTACGTGATTCTTTTGGTACGTCAGATCTGTCTTAATTGACGTGTATACATGAAGGGAAATTCGAGATCACAATTGATCGTCAACGATGAAAGACAAGTTTGCGGTGTTTGATAATACAAAATGAAATAGACTGATTTTATTATTAGATGAACTTTTAAGTGACATTTAGGAAACGAAAAATTGAGGCCAATCCACGATGTATCGATCCTTTATTTTATTTCCAATATTCATATTCAAATTTCTTCGTTATTTAAATTGAAAATTGATACGGTAACTCGGTTACAAAGAGTATATTTATAAGTACAAACTAGTTTTCTCAATTCCTATACGTAAAATATCATTTGAACTCTACTTTATTCTTTACCATTTTTATATTGGACTCTTATGCTCATCCATAAAATAGACAGGTTGTTAAGACCGAAGATATCCGGTTTCAATATTTCTATAATAGTCTGCTTATTTATAGAACCCTCGTCGATAACTGGACCGATAGTAGACATTCCAAACTTTCCTCTGCACTCCTCCGAATCTTTTAAAATTGGGCACTAAACTAAAAGATATTATCAAATAATAATACAGTATTTCGGCATACAATATAGTCCTTGACCCTATTGCAGTCACACTTTTGCTCTATCCACTTGATTTCATCGCAACAGTATACGGATACACACAATAGCAGCGGTGCGACAGTATCCACGCGCAAAGCCCGCTAAACATACATTCGAAATATCCCAGGCGCTCTTTCACACACAGAGCAGGCAATACGTGCACAAGTGCACCTTTCCTTTTACAAGTTTTCCATCCTTTACGGAAAGCTAATCCCTGCAAAACGCTCGCACGCGGCAAAGAGGGGCAGTCTTATATATACCATGCCAGTCCTTACTCCGCGAATATGGTTTTCCCGCTTATAGCTTTACTCTCGGGCTTTTCTCGCTATCTCTCTGCGTGGGCAAAAGCTCTTTTTCGGCTTCGTAAATACTCTCTTAAAGGTACTGCGTATCCGAATGGGCTTTTCGCTTTGGACTTTATGGCTTTGCGTCAAAGTTGCATTCGGTTTCTACGGCCGAACGATGCGAAAGCTTTTACACTCATCAGAGATTGATGCATTATACTTTGATCGTTTATTGTTAAAATTAATTCGGGAGGAGCATCTTAGTAAATCGAGGGAAAATAATCTGGCAGCTTGTTCGCTTCGACGTGTGGCTCGAATTACTCTTTGACATGCTGGTGTGTGTACACATATACCGCACATCGAAGTAAGCGTTCTGCGGCCAACACCGCCAAGTTTGAGTTTCTTTGCGCGAATTGAATTTCGAATTAGTAACTAGACTCTCTGGCCGCAGTTAGACTAGTTCGTCGAAGTGTTCATTAGTCCATTTCAGAAGCATAACTTAATTAATTAATCTCCGCGTGTATAAGCTAGCAGCAAATTTTCGGCGATGTCGATTCCTAGCAGCTGCCATTAATTATTCCAATGCTAATTGTTGCTAAACTTTTCGAATAGAACGGAAGCATCGGAGGTAATTGTTAAGAGTTATTGTTAAAATTACGAGGGACGTACTTGATCGATTAATCTTTACAATTGATTATTCATTCTTAGTTTAAGCAGTAGTAAAATTTATATAAATCTTTCATACTTCCCTTTTATTTTCTATGAATGCATCCTCTGTGTGTATAATAATAAAAGTTGAGAACATCAATTACCTTGAAAAACTAATTAATATTTTCTTATACGGTGCTTGCGTACATGTGAACGATGCTTAAAATTAAAAACAATTCTCGGATATTTCCGATGCAAACGAATATGACTGCTGTACGAGTGCACCGCAAACCGTTTAGTTTAACGCGACAGCAAAAACAAGCCATAATGGAAAAAGTTACGCCCAGGTGGTGCGCTGCCCTCTGTCCTCGTGTCGTATTGTTCTTTCGTGCACGACTCAACAAAAATTTGATTTTCACTTTAATTATATTTTTATATAAACGCGTTGAATTGATGTACGGAAATAAATCGTTTTTAACACACTCCATTTAATTGTTTTTATTGAATTTTATATCTTCAGGATAAATTCATTATTTGTCAAAATGAAATGCAATTACAAAATAATTTGATATATTCATGACCTGTACCGAGAATATCTAATTAATTGCAATGTTTCCTCCTTTATGTTACAGGTGAGTCACAACTTTTCACTTTACTAAATCTTATTTGTTACGTATATAAATCTTAAGTTTACAAACCTTATGTTTAAATGTTGTCTTTGCTGGTATAAGTGAGAATCGGGTTAGTCCAGTTAGCTGGCTTCGAAAGATCGCCGACACGAAACAATAGAAAAGAAGACAGGCTGTCAAACACCTGAGTAAACCTTGTCAAAACAAGTACATCATCCTATATATTCTGCATAAAATTATTTTTATTAGATTCCAATAAAAGTCAAGCTTATCGTGACACTTCAATTTCAACCCTTTTAAAATTTGTTAATTTGAGTTTAGCAAAAGTTTTGCTAAGATGCTTAACATTATTATTACTCAAACAATATTATTCCGTTATCCTTCCAGTCCGACAGTACAGCTAAATACGTCCTCAAAGCACGAAGAACCCAATTGTTCCGGGCGCATAACTTGAGAGTTCGCAAAGCAAGCGATAAAGGAACGACCCAGATGTTTCTCGATAAGATATTCATTGTTTACCGTAAATTTACAAAGGACAAGCGAGTGTATATACAAATACATGTATAAGAGATCAGAACTTCAACAAATGTTTTGCATCCAAGTTAAGAGCTTAAACATTTTTGTATGCTCTAAGTTTATAACGAGAGCTTGCATCGTTTAGTCTGTGTCAACTTTATTTCTGGAACGTACACAAACGCGGCTTGATAGAGAACAAAAAACAAAACTTGGTCAATTTACATAAAAAAAAAGAAGTAGAATCCACAGAGAGAATTCGCGTCCGCTTTTTTACGGGATGGAGATCATAAAAAAAAGCGATCGGTAACGTCTATGATAAAACCATGTCCGGTTTATTTCGATAGAGAAATTATTCTCTTTTTGCTACTTTACGAGTGTATATCGTTTATACACGTTCTTTATCTGAATCCCCGAGTTCGCGTGTGCGTGTATGTATTCGCGCCTGTTACGTTACGCCGCTACATACTTTCCCTATGTCTTCGTGCTCTTTATGGGCTTATACAGTTTTCATGCTAAGCATGTTCTCTCCCTGTTTACTTCCATTAATGTTCTGCTAGTGTTATATTCCTGCCTTTGGAACTTTTACGATGTAGCGCCATTACTCGAGATTAATATTTTTTAGCAAATATTCTTTTAGCTAGAATATAGATGAAACACGTTACATTTTCTTCTATGGAAAATACCGTCGCAATAGACTTGCCCTTATCGTAGCGTATATTCAATTAGGCTCAACGTTACGGAGTTTGCTGTGCTCTAAAGTCTAGTCCCCGACGTGCCGATCGAAAAAATACGATGTCTTGTCAGGATTTGTGTCCGATAGCTTGCTACAGGTTCTAGACAACTTGTCTAAGCTGTCAGACTCGGGCTAAGCCTATTTATCCACTATCTTAGCTTCTCTACTGTGCAATGTACTCCCATTGTCTCTCATTCAATGCTCGCATCCTTGCTCCATTCTTCCACGCGTTTCACTATCTATTCTACAGTTTGATCGATCTAATCTCATTGACGCAAATTTTCATAGACGTTATCCGTGAGAAAGTCTTTATTTGTTATTTTGACAAATATGTCTCAGCTGAATCGATCTCACGTGTAAGTT
Source organism: Megastigmus stigmatizans (assembly GCA_900490015.1). Taxonomy (NCBI): domain Eukaryota; kingdom Metazoa; phylum Arthropoda; class Insecta; order Hymenoptera; family Megastigmidae; genus Megastigmus; species Megastigmus stigmatizans. Next base: position 12,726 of record UELV01142943.1, on the reverse strand, counting down.
AGTTTTATTATTATTCTTTTCAAAATACGCCACGTTTTCGTAAAAAAATTATCAAAAATTAGATCATGCACTCGCGACATTGATATCTTCGTAAATGTCAGCTGTGCTGCAAAATACACATTGCTCTTATTAAATTTAATGCGCGTAAATACTTCGAATGTTGAAAAACGCAATCGTCCAAGCTTCGCACACATCGTATAATTTATTATTTTCAATGCCGTATATAACGCTCATTATTGATTTCATTATCTTGCATATAGCAAGGAATTATCATAGCTATACTCTTTACGCGCTTGATACGATAATCAGGATGAAAGGTAATCGGTAATTTCCGCGTGCGAAATAGCGATGCACTCGGTACGAAACAAATGATCAGCATTGTTAAACAGAGGCTCGTAATATATAAACGAGTTGAGCGGCGGAAGAGCGATTCGATCCCCTTAAAAATTAGGCTTACTATATACCAATCGCACTCGCAACAAGACAGATAGGTAGTAAATGAAAAAAAAAAAAAAAAATAAATAAAGAAGGAAATCGAGGCGCAGTGACGAAGAGAAGGCAGTTATAAAGGGCCGCTAAAGTACGGCAACGTTCCATAATCCGTCGTGAAAAGGCGTCGTTAATCTTTCTTTTCTCAATCGGCCTCCGCAGTAATATCTCCCTCTCTCTCTCTCTCTCTCTCTCTCTCTCTCTCTCTTGTAGCTTGTGCGTCCGGCAACGTCGTCGTGATTAATTTCCACTGCCCCGATCCACCTTTCCCCTTCGAATTTTTGCGAAAGAGACGCTGCACGATGTTCCTTTTCTCTCTCTCTCGCTATTGAACACGTGGTGCTGCGGACTAGTTGGACAAAAGGGTCTAGACAAGAGCTTCACGTGCGCCTTGGAGAGAACAGTTTCTTCTCGCGGAGAATTGCCATTTCCTCGGCCGCTTCGCTCTCTCTCTCTCTCTCTCTCTCCTTCTCTCTCTCACTCTTTCCTTTTTTCTCTTTCAACATTATCTCTAGCAAAGTTTCTCTTAGTTGGTGGTTTTTTCTTGCTCTTTTTTGTCACTTTTTCTTTTACTTCTTTTGCATACTTCATTAGGAAAGTACGAACACTGTTATAATGTTTATTATGACTAAATATATTTGAAACGTGGTTTTTGAAATAATTTGTACCGTATCGTAATTCTTCAAAGTTATCTTTCAATTCAAAATTGGAGCATTGGACTTTACTACTTTTTTAACTCAAATTAATTCTATATGAATTATGCTTTTTACCGTTGTATTATGATTAACGATAAAATACAGGCACACGAGCTCTGCATTGTTCTAGAAATTCAACGAAACAAGTTTCGAATGCAAGTATCATTAAGATAGTAAATATAATAAAGGCTCTTTTGCAAGCAATATTTTTATCACTGTTTTTGAATAAACGCTCGAGTGCAGGAATGTGAACAAAAGTTCCGTAAAACATCGCGCTGCATCGGTCAATCCAATTTTGAATGTTAATATTAATGCAAGTGCACATTTTATGTATAAACATGTACGTGTAAACGATAAATGGAATGATCAATTCCCCAAATGATGATTTTTAATCAATTAATCAGTTGTTTGTTCCATACAGGCTGTAATAAATCAAGTAATACACGAAACTTTTTCCTACCTGCTAAAAAGTATCATACACAGTTTGAAAACAGCGAACCAAGAGAATTGTTGATAAGTTAGCGTTGCGCCAGTCATTGCTCCAAGTGTCTATGTAATTAAACTCTCTTCATTAACTTTTCCCTCTCTTTCTCTCTCCGCACACCCTTTTTTCGACGCACTCGCCGCTTCGCCAAGTTGGATTTTCTTCGCCACGGCCCTCTAATCGCTTTCGCGTGAATTCGTCCGCTTTCAGCCTCTTCAAAAGGTAAGTGGTTCGGTGGAAACGACTCAACTTGGACCGAGTGGTGGAGAAAAATGGATTTTTCTTTTAGAGGATGTCGAAGTGTATATCGGAGCTGCTCGGTTGCGGAAGAAAATTTATGATTACACATTCTGTTTGATCTTGGGCGAAGAAGCGCAGCAAAACAACTTTCGTACTATCCGAATTATGTGGGGCGGTAGAGTAAGCAGTCTCAAGGAACAAGCGGGATATAAGCTAATGTTTTACCAACCGAAAGTATATGGCGTTTTGTGAAAGCTTTTCGCTACGATGCGATGTGCCCGAGCTCTTAAAAAGTTTCGTGGCCATATTTCGATAGAAATGAGCGAACCTGTGCCTGCATACTTTAACTCCGAGTTTTTACTTCGTTTGAATAACTACTCGGGTTAGAGGCGAATTTCTCCGCACATTTTAAAAAGCAAATGGCAAACTCTGGTTTTTAATAAATACTAACATTTGATATTGGAATAATATATTATATGTTACGATAGAAAATAATATCAATCATTGAAAGCTTGAAAAAAAGTTGCAATCAAGTATTTCAAACCTGAAATCACCATCAAAGATCACAGCAGAACAGTCCAAAAAAAGTCAAAGACATGAACGAAGAGGAGAGAAATAAAAACCAATCACACGAGACAAAGGAAAAGGTTCCGCAAAGTAATCTTCCCAGCTCCGTCCGCGACCACAAAGCGAAAAAAAAGAGATAGCCTTCCTTTCTAGTCGCAAACTTCTAACGGCGCGCGAAAAGCTCTCTCTCTTTCTCTCTCCCTCTCTCCCAATCCTTCATAAACGGTGCCCGCGCGAAAATTAGTCATTCGCGATTTAATCCGTCCCGCGGGCACTGCTGCACGAAACTCGTCACCCACCAACCGCCGTCCTCGTCGGCACAGTTTCACTTTTATTCGCGCTCTTCTACCCCCGTATAACAAGCGGCGATGATAAAAAAAAAAAGAAAAAAAGAAAGAAAGAGAAGCAGAGGAGCAGGAGAAATATCGCTCGAGGGGATAGGTCGCGAAGCGAGTGATAGCTCGAGTTATATTACGCCGAAAGTTCGTCTCCCGGCCGTTTTCCGGGAGGCGCGGGGGAGGCGGCTCTCGGTACATGTATAAAAGTTTCAGCTGAACGGAGCAAATCGCAAAGCAATCAAGTCGGATTAACGAGTTAATTAACTCCCATTGGAAAACGTGACGACATCACGCTTTTCCATCCTCTATATGTATATGCGTATACATATACCTACGTGGAACTCGTTCGCCGTGCATCGCACCTGTGTAAAGTTCTATACTCTAGGCTTTTCTCCTTTAAGAGCGTCATTTTATTTGAGGGATTTTAAGATCTCCTCGACGCTGATTAACTGAAGACTTCTTCTTCTTCTTCAACTTCGTTTCTTTCATCTGCTGCTGCTGGCTTTTCTTTTTTGTTACGTGGAACTTTAATTATCGTCACGCTTATACTAATTAAATGCTCGCTTTCTGGACACAAGGAGGGAGGGAGCAAAAACTCGATCGCTTTCGCATTGATATGAGAAACTCGAGATTTCTCTATCTTTATTGAATCTTTATTGAATCTTCGCGCGCACAGCTTGATTTTAATTTCAACATTAAATATTTGAAGCTCCCAGAATTGTATAACGCTCTTGGATTCTCTGAGAAAATTCGATTTAATATCTAAGCTAATTTGTATTAGAGTTAATATATTTATCCTTTTTAAATGGGATCCCGATTTCTCACATAATTCGCTCGACTCGTTCAACCGTAAACGTATATTTGCGTAATTGAAACTAGTTTCGTAATACTTTCAGTTAAAGATATTACTTTGTGCGCAGCATGCTAAACAAAAACTCGCGATACCCTACTACTCTCATTTACATCTCATAATACATTTTAATTTTCATCCGATGCAAAAAAGATGCTACACGCGCAAGCAAAACAGAAAAACGGAACTTCAGCAGCGAGTGCAATCCCATGTTTCGCCTCGACAACGAAAACTATTTCTTAATGGTAGAAAAAGAAGGATGGAGGAAAAGTTGAGAAATTCGCTTCCCCATTGTGCGCGCGATATTCATCGCAGACAAGTTATGCATGATTTACGAGGTATATGTATATACCTGCGAATCGTACATATAAAGATGTACGAAAAAACGGGAAAGGATGATCAGTTGTCACGCGATATGGCGTTATCGTTAAGGCTGCTTGGTACACAGACGTATAGTACTTTTTTTGTAGAGGGTTTACGGTTTTTTCCTCCCGCCGAATTCGCGTGAATTCCCGCTGCATTCCTCGTAAATTCTCAACGAAATTTCCATAATTCAAACATCGCGTGTTGAAGAAAAAAAGAAAAATACCACGTAAATTATTTGGAGAGCTCGATTATCATCTTTCCAAAGCTTCATATGGACTAATTGAACGATGCATCAAAATTCACGAGTTCCTCGCAAAACTCACTGCAAACGAGTCCACGCGAAGAACGATTCTCACGATGCAAGTGTACATGTATAAAGATATACGAGGTGCGCAGAGCAGACCGATATCGAGCCTCTCGCGCTAACAGCGTATTTCAATCCGACGGGATAACGGCACACCGGTGTCGCGGCCCTCCTCCCCTCCCATAAACTCTCTAATACTCGAGGACGCAGGCAAAATTCGCCAAGCGGAAAAAAGAGGCGCGAGCGTATCGCTGTCTGGCCCCCTTCTGCTCTCTAAAAAGCAACAAAAAAAAAGCACGCCATCAAGCCAACGCTATAGCCTAATACCCGTAAAGAGATCCCTATACTCTCTTTCTCACACACGCAGATACACACGTCTTCTTTGGCCATCAGCTCTCTCGTCAAAGCTACTTCGATTTAGGATGAGAGAGAAAGAGAGAGAGGGGTGGATAGCCGATGTCGAAGGAAATTCGCGAGAGGGAGAGAGAGAGAGAGAAGCAGATAACGGGTCGGTGATAAGCGACGATAAGAGCCTCGCTGACCTCCCTAACGAGCCGACGAGTCTCATCTCCTGCGCTTCTCTCTCTCTCTCTCTATCTCTCATCGATACCTATACATACATATATATGTATATATAGACATGGCTCTCTAAAACTCCCGTCGACCCTATATATACGCCCTTTTTTCCGTTTTTTCGCGCCGAGACGAGATGCCGGAAGCTCATCGTTCGATCGGCTCTTTCTGAACCTGTGCGTGGCCTTTGCGTGTGTGTGTGTGTGCGCGCGCGCTGTTGAAAAAGGAGTCTGTAAAGTTACAGTGTACAGGATGGATACGAGAAATAAAGGGAGTGCATTCCAGCTGAGGAGGACGAACGCTTACTATTTGAGTATTTGAGAGAGAAGTGTATTATTCGGAGACAAAAGTGAAGTGAAGCTCGGAATCGACGATATGGTTTTTTTTTCTTTTTTTTTTTTTAAATAACGAGCGTCATCGGCTCCGAGACTTCCCCGAACAAACTCGATTTTGTGCCTGGGCATTAGCGAAACAAATATTTGTAATCCCGGGGAACGCGACGGAAAGACGAGAAGTAGAAATAATAGGCGGAACGAGGGGGCAGAGGCGAAAAATTCGGATGAAGCGTTCTCGCGGAAAATCGAGAGGTGGAGAGAGCGAGAGATAGAGGGACGCGCGCAAGTAAGCCGAGCACTCGTTATCCGATTGCCGAAGACAGAAGTGGTTTTTTACTTTCTTTCTTTCTTTCTTTTCTTTCTTTTCCGCCGAGTCTTCTTTCTCTCTCTTTCGCTGTCTCTCTCTCTCTCTCTCTCTTTCTCTCTCTTTCGCTCTTACGTACTCGCGACATTACACGTACATTGTCGCGCTTCGCCCGGTCCATTGTTAGCTGCTATCTAAAGAGATACTCTCGTCATTACGCGGATTCGAGAGCGTTTCAGGTTCATTACATTGAAGGCAAGCGCCAGCTCTGCTCTTCCCGGTTTATTTACGAGCGAAAACCTGGCGAATCGAAGCTTTTAACAGCTTCGGGCTTTAAATGTGCAATTACATCGGGTATTAAAGCCCGCGGTATTTTACAAAAAAAATTAGTTAACGGTTTGAAGACTTGGTTCTCCATCCATCAGACTCGTACCCCTACTTGATATAGGATTTTTACAGGATATACCGACGTTGTATGCGCGCGTATACGTGCGTCTGTATATCGCATATATATACATTGCATCGTCGCGGAGGAGAAACCTCGGAAAATTTACTGCCCCTCGGAGTCCAGATTCGCGAGACGAAGAGAGATGGGAGGTAAAAATAAGCCAAGAGATAAAGAGAAATTCACTCCCCTTAAGCTCCGAGCCACGTATACACGTTTTTTATGGTTACGCGTGTATCTATATATATTTATGCGTGCATACATCGTCCGCGAGCTGCTCTCAAAGAGTTCGCAGACCTCTCGAGTGTAACAGCTGCCTATTTATGTAAGAGCGGCTTGATCGTAGAAGCGAAACTTGATGGAGTATCCAGGAGAAGTTTTTATGGAAGGGAGACCGGAGCTATTTGTAATGATCAAGTTAATAAAGCAGTGGCAGGAATGCCTGGGACTTGAGACAATGGATCGCTGTGGGCGAATTATTAAAGATCCCGGAATTTGGCGCTGCACGGATTCGTATGCGGAATCACGTATTCCTGCGGCTGGTTTTAGATGGATTAGAGATGATGCCATTTGCTGCTTATAGCGGGTTGACTGATTATTATTCGCACGAGTTATTGATTTAGCCACAGTTTGTCGAGAAATACAGATAGACATAATGCGGTAAGCTTTGTTTGGAAACATTTATAAAGGTTTAATTCGTGTTTTTTGTTTAACTCCAATTAAAGTCGGAAGATCATGCAATAAATAACAGTGAAAATAGCTTTAGTCTAACGTATTTTCTAAAAATGCAATGTGTAAGAAACGAAACGATCGCTTACTCACGGCCCATAAACGGCTACGTTGCTGCACGCTATATGATGTATCTTAAATTATATGGACTAAACCGAAGACTAGAGCGCAATAAAACAGAGAGGGATGAGCAAGCGAAATAGACGAGGAGGAAATAACCGAAATATTTGAACTGTAATATATATGCCGCGCGCACTTACTCGGAAATCGAGAAATATCACTTTACAAAGAGGAAAGGGTAGGATGAAGAGGGTTAGACAAATGAAAGACGGAAGCGAGCGCGAGAAAAAGAGTAGGGAACAAAACGGAGCCAACGCCCGCGACGATACATTTTTCGCATTTTTCACATTCCTCGCGCTATCCATTCGTCGAGTCGCGCGATTCCCTCCTATGCATATACATATATATCCCACGTGATTCGACTAGCTCTCGGGTCCGATTCATATTATATATACAGAAAGAGGATGTGTTAGCCGGAGCTGAAGAGGGTCGAATCCGATTCATCTATAGTCGCACGCGCGCACTTGTCCCTATCTATACTCTTCCTGCACGCTCGTCCCCGAGATTTAATCTCTCCTTTGTTTTCCCATGCGAAGCCGTGAATTTCGTGAAACCTATATATGTATATATTGGGAAATGATTGCCGCTGTGCACATTTGAGATGAATCGCAAGCTGCTATCCCTTTTTTAGCGAATATATATTGCTTTTCCCGTGGGGATGGAACGATCGAACCTGGAAGCTGTTCTAGTTTTTAAATGCCGCTTTAGCTTTGACGTTGACAAAAACTTGAATTAGAAAAGACGGATCGCCAAATCACGCAAATGATTTTATAATTCTAATATCTCTGAGGGAATTTCATTTTCCAAAGTTTTAAGCTCGAGAGTTTTGCGTTTTTCGTGGGCGTTAACGGCACAATCGTCACTCAAAATGTATAAAGCGAGCGAGAAAATGACAAAGGCCCGCCGAGAGAAAGATAAAGTAGGTTAATTTGAAAAGAATCTTAAAGTTAAATCGATCTTGAAGGGAAATTCGCATTCAGGGAGAGACAAGTGGCATAGATAGAGAGAATGGGTTGTAAAATTGGCATACTTTATCCTTTAAATAGGTTAAGGATGGGTTAAGGCGCGCGCATAGGCTTTGATCTGCTATTGTTTCGAAATTTCAATTTCGGCACTATTACGCTAGGTTTGAGCGTTGCATCTCGGATGAGCGTTTGATATAGAATTGATTACGGATAAGACGAATGAAATATCAAAGGGCGAAACGATATCCGTGTATTGTTCAACATTCGCAGAAATGCTAGATTGAAATCTTCTTGATTAACGCGCAAGAAACACAATCCATCCATCAGACTGTAAATTCACCTTCGATGTAAAAGTTCCTCATAATCTCGCGCACAGTTATACTTTTCAAAAAAATAGCAGTCCTAGAAAATCGCCACAACGTATGCGCACTACCCGTAAGCCGTTCACAATGGCGCAGCGTATCGGAATAATAATAAAAGAAAAGAAAAAACAAATCCTTTCATTGCAGCATAAAAAGAAAGCGGGGAAAAAGGCGAAGAGGGAAGGTAAAAAGAGCGGCGGCAGCGGATGGGCGTCGTTTGTTTGGCCGCGCATTATCGTACCGCCGTGAACGGAATGGAATTAACGGAGCGACTCGATCGTGTAGACTTTATTGGGCGCGAACCTCGACTCTTCACACACACGCACATGTTTATATATATATATATATATATATACATATCTATGTGCATGTACACATGTGTACGTATGTATAAATGCCGTGTGTGCGCTGCAGACTCACTTGGTGTCTAGTCTCTCTTTTTTCGGGGAGAAACGACCGCGCGGACGCTCGTTAACGCTGTTACCTCATCTATATATATGGGTGTGCGGATGCAAGGCAAGCGTACTTAATCGAGCGCATCTAATTCACATTTTCTCCCTCGCGGGAATGCAATTTTATTGACGAGAAAGTGTTGGCCGTGCAGGATACCGCATACTCGCCGGGTTGTGCAGACGCGTTTTTAGGGAATATCGGCTCGACTGCGGCTGATGCCGATGGGAGTTTTTTAATTTGGCCATTATACTTTCATTGTTGGTGGAATAGCTATTGCATTTGAACCGCCGGGGGGGGGGGGATTTTCAATTTAACTCGATGCTTTTATTAATTTATTGCTGCTGCTGGTGCTATGGTGAAGCGAAGCGTTGATTTGTTTGGCTCGAGAGGCGAGCGCAACTGTGTGATTAATCCTTAAAAGTAATGATTTCAACATAAATAATGCTTTTTCACAATCTTGATCATTAACTTATCGTTTAAAAAAAAGGCGTTATCCAAGTTTCTCGATATAGACTTTTTGAATAGCATCGTATTCAACTTCATTATAAAATATAATTTTAAACTTTTCAGGAAAAAAAAGAAAAGCTTGGACGGGCAGCGCGGGTGAAAGTCACGTCTATTATTGGAGATGTTCTTTTACAAGTCTCGCGGCATAAAGTTTTATTTTAAACAAATTAAAACACGAGCTATAATATGATTAAAAAAGTTTCTCAGCCGTGTGTTGGGCGTACAAAAAACATGGGGAGCAAATTTGCATTGCACACCTTGAATTTTCCAGCTAACACAATGATAAGGCTGAAGCGAAAAAAAGGGGAAAAATCGCGTGTACGCACTAACGATTCTTACATAATATTTAAATAAATTACGTCGTTTCGCGAGCATACAACGAATTAATAATGTAAAGAGAGAATTAGCATAATTAGGTTAATGTCAAATATAATAACTAAAAAAATTAACGTTTATACGAATAACAATTTCACGTTGTTCGGCACGAATACTAATGAGGAATGTAAAAAAGAATTTGCGACGAATTTACTAAAAAGCTCAATACTAATCAGAATTGTTGCATAGGACCGCGCGTGTGGCATTCGCATCGAATTTTGTTGCACCAATTAATCGCTTTCGATACATGCACACAGCGAGTGTCAGTCGCAATTTTTCCCCAACGTAATTTGCTCGGAGACAATCATAAAAACCTTTTTTTACGCGCAGAAATTGGTAAATAAGTTAATACGCGAGATAGAATATACGGGTAATTTAATATCTCGGTCCTCCGCAGCGATACATATAAATTAAGGGAAAACGGGAAAACTGCGAGTAACGCGCGCTCCGAGGCTCGCTCGCGCGACACTACACATTTTTTAATCGCAGCACGGATAAATCGAATAAATCAGACGGGCAATGAATCCCATCGATTTCCGCTCGTTACGTGCACGCGTGTGTGTATTTTGCGCGTTGCTCGGCCGCGGAAAATTCCTGCTCGCCGACGCGATGTTCCGCACCCAGTGAAAATCGACTGTACTCTCGCGCGCCTCCCACAAAGGAGAAAGATATCCTCTTGCAATTTAATTTTACCGCAAGCGAAACCAAGCGCATAATTTCATCACGTCTATTTTTAATCGCCGCGTATATAGCCACCTGCTGCCCACTGAACATTTCTCTGCGGGAGAAAACGAGATCGCGCGATCGTTTATCGCTCGAAAAAGGAATGTGCGCGTGTGGCGAAGCATTGTAGGCGATGCATTTGATACTCAAACGATTCGACTCGAGGAAATTATCGCGTATAAAGTAGGTGAAGCGACGGCTAAATAAAGCGGGAGGAAAACTCACGCGAGCGACTTGCTGCAGCGGTGTGTTAATCATACACTCGGTTGCGCGCCAAGTGCAGCAAAGTCAATGCTTTTTACATTGAAACGCATGGCAAGACTATCGCCTCGAGCAAACATGATGAACAAGAGGCGCGGAATTGAAAATGAGGGTGAAAAAAAAAAATTAAACCAGCGCGTAGGTGGGTGTAAAGTGTGTTTGTGGGGGAGGGGGTACCGAGGATGAATAGAGACGAAGAGAAAGTTTATATAAATAAAGGGGTGGCAATGCTTGCGAGTGCTATAAAAAAGTGAAAGCACACATATATTTCACTTATTTAATTATACAATACTGATTCGCTTCTTTTCTTCTTTTTTTTCATTTTGTTGGCCGTGGGTAACTTGGAGGATCTCATATGCCGTTATACTCATGCTGATGCTCAGTGGAACTCTTTAATGTGGACTCCACCACCTGTGGATAATATGTATAGGTGCGGAAATTACGAGGAGAGGAAGTCGGAAGAGAAGAGCTCCTCGCAGAGTACACTAAGGCCCTACATTATTACCCTTTTATTATTAACTCATAATTTTGTATGAAACTCTTTAAAAATCATGTATTTGGATCTGTTTTTATAAACGAAAAAAATAATTACCGATGATATGGCTGTGGTCACGCAGATGGCAGAAGAAATGCATAGCGATTTAAACTTCGAATATTTTTAGGTAGCTGTTCTTCGTGGATATTAACGGGTACAAATTATCTTAAAAAAAAGTTTTCTACATTAACGCGCCTTTCGAATATTTATGGCGGTCAAAGTTTCTGGTGATTAACATTTCAAAAGGATGTAATATCAGTTTTAATGAAACGCAGAAAAGTAAGGCTTTGTACAGAAGTGCATATATCGAAAGTTTTCTTTCAGTGTAAAATGAATTGAAATTGGCGCAATTTTAAATTTTAAATTTTTGTTAACTTGTTTTTTCAGCTGTAAAAATGGTCCTCGGTTATTATACTCATATTTATTATGTAAGATATGGATTCTTTGTTGAACTTTTATTAAATCAAATATGTTTTGTCTTAACAAGCTATTTTAGAGTTTATATAGTAAATTTTGTAATTCCTTTATCTTATATTTATTCTAGAATAGTTTATGAAAAAAGGATTAAAAAATTTATTTTTTTGACATTTATTTGGTCAACAATCACAATTTTAAGAACAAATTCAACAGCATCAAAATAACATCGCAAAGTTTCCCATTACAGCACGCAACGCCAGACTCAACCTAATTTCCATAAAACTCCATTTATTTAAACATACAACTTTGATAACTCGATTAATTTTTATTCCATATATCTGCTTGGAATTCATGAAAAACAAGTATATAGTCGCAGCTTTAAGAAAACTTAACCAACCGAAGATTATTTTTTTTCTCCACTTTCCAAGTTGAAAACTTGTATCATATTCTTAAAGTTTTCTAATCCGGAGGTTTGGTTCAGGCCGCAGGTGGTGTCTGCGTGTCGAACGCGGTGTGTATGTCTCGGGAGCGCACAGTGAACCTTAATCATTAATAATTTTTAAACAACCTCGGAAAACTTCTGCGACAAGGAAGCAATAACATTTTAATAAGGCTCATAGCCAACTTTCTCAAAAGATGGAAAATATTCCAGAAAATTACAGCTCTTTATATTCGCTCGCTCTCGATGTAAAGCCATTTTATATTCTAAGGGATCGCGACAAATTTTCTGCAAAAGCTCGATACAATTAATGTAAAAGCTAAATTCCATTGTTCCTAGAGTGAACGGAAAAAAGGGGTTTTTATCCGAGAGATAAAAGCGAGCGGTATATAATTGGTCGGTTTTTCTTGGCTGCTTTGGCAAACTGATAAATTACGGAGCACTTTTTGCAAGCTCTCGCTGCACGAGCATCCTTAATTAGTGCTCGAGGTACGAACTTACCCAGAGAGAGAGAGAGAGGGAGCGAGAGAGAGAGAGAGAGAGAGTAAGAGAGAGTAAGAGAGTGAGAGAGAGAGTGAGAGAGAGAGAGAGGAGAGTATCATCATTTTTTATTAATGAGCTTCACCTTTCGATAGCTCGTTATGAGAGATTTGAAGTAACGATTTTTCCGATAATGTGTGTTTGAAAGAAGTTGGGTGGATCATTGAGACGAGGGCTTTGGATTCATTGATGCTCCAAACTCATCAATTTATCATTTACAATAACGCAAATTTATTACTCTCTCTATCTCTCTCTCTCTCTCTCTCTCTCTCTCTCTCTCTCTCTCTCTCTCTCTCTCTCTCTCTCTCTC
>UELV01142942.1:0-15000 GCA_900490015.1 Megastigmus stigmatizans | reverse complement strand
CGCGCGTGCCACAGTTCGCCACCTCTATATCCTTTACGCTTTTGCGCGTGCACTACAGCAGAAGTTGCAGCAGCAGCAGCTCAGCTCCCGTAGGAGACGGACTCTCTGTTAACGTTTTCATCTCAGATCGCGCTTCTGACCATCATATATATTATATATCCTTACGATAACGCACTATTTTCTCGTACACATACATATATTCACGTTTATATATGCTCGTCCATTTTCTCGAGGGGATCGCGGAAATTCCTGGTCACCTCGATCAATAATTTTTTTTTTCCTCGTCAAACTATTGTATTAAAATGCAGAGTTGGAATTCTTGTATACTTGGTTCAGCAAGAATGATATTTCCATTGAGTATCCTTAGCTTCGATTGTACTTTCCGTTGTATAAATAACGTTTCGACTGAGCAGATCCTTTTCCGAATATTTGCAAGTTCACGATATGTCTTTTGGAGCTGAAAGCTCGCATAAACGTTACGAGTTTAGTCTAATTTTCATTCTGTTAATGGTATAATACAAAGCTTACTATTATTACTTGATTTTATTGGCAAAAGAAATGGAAATATTATGGACATGCTAATGTATATACGAAGCAACACATTTATATTTCATGAAAAGCTATATCGCGTTCACTTTTTATGTCCTTCAACAAGTAAGTTGAAGGGATTCGATTCATGGTATAAAGTGGAGAAAATGCTATAAAGGGTGTCTGCGCGAACATGTGGTGTGCTACAGGGGTTGTCCAAACGGTCACGTGACAAAGAGCGGGGATTAGGTTTAAATATAACTCGCAGTTGTACTTGGATTTATTGTGTGCCAAGTTTTATCTGATATCGAGTGATTATTAGATCCGAATAATATCTAATTTTATACCGTTCAACTTGTACCGAATTTTATGAAAATTATATTTTATGATTAATGAAAAGAATGAATATATCGATTGCGTAATGCAGACGTTCTTTACTTCGAAATCAGTGGTCGTAATTGCCATGTTTCTGCCGTATCGACACACCTCGGCAATATAGATCTTCCACAAACTTCACATAGACCGCGATTGAAACATCAGTCATCGTCAGTCACCTATAGCGCAACTCCCATCACGTATATAAAAGAGCATCAGCAGCGAATATATAAGAGAGACGCTCGCGTGTCACCGTCTCATTCCGCTTCTGCCGTGACGATAAAATTGAATTTATCCGAAGGTGACCGCGCGTATACATTGGCCGCGAGGAGTGTGTAAGGTGTATATAAGGTAGTTGACCCGATTCTCGATAGCGACCCGATTGTCGATAGCTTTGTACAAATATTATTATATCTTATTATAGACATAATAAGTATATAGAAAAAAAATTATTCTTGAAAGAAAAAACATCAGTCAATTGTTTAATATATGATTTGAATTACCCGTTCATGCAACGACTGGATAAAAAAAAATAAGAAAAGATAGCTCCTTCAACTTGATGTTGTCGGCCATTCTCGTTACGTACGGAGCTAAGCTCATGCGTGGAGTTCAGAGCGTCGTTTTAGCGTGTTTTTAGTTTTTTTTATTTTGGAACCAAGCTAAATTATCATCACGAAGTCATCATGGGCAAGTAGAAAAAGGTAGGATATAATTTATTTATAAAGAATTAATTTAATGGCGTTATCGAGAACCCCTCCTTGAATTGCGTGTGTGTAGCAATTCTCGATAGCTTGAAAGTGTTATGTAACCTAACTTTAATTTTTCAGAGAAAATCTTCAAGAAAGTCTTACTCTGTAAACTGCCAAAGATTTTTCTATCGGTCAATCAATCAGATTGCCCATTAATATTGATTAGACTGTAAGACCGATAGAAAAATCTTTGGCAGTATATAGTAGAATACAGTCGACATAAGTAATATTTCTTAATCTTACTCTGTAAGTAGCAGATTTGCAAAAAGCAGTAGATGAAGTGAACAATAATGGGAGATCAATATTTAACGCAAGCAAGGCTTTCAATATTCCTTATGCTACACTGCATTCTCGAGTAAAGGGAAAATTTCCTACTGTTACTCGCCCAGGGTCTCCTACGGTTTTAAGTGAAGTTGATGAAAGAGCCTTGGCAGAGTGGTGTTCAAAGTGATAAAACAAGGTTTTCCGGTTTCAAAGGAAATATTGTTAAATTCAGTGCAACATTTTGTGGTAAAAACAGGAAAAGACACACCATTCACCAACGGAAGACCTTCTCGTCACTGGTATAAAACATTTTTAAAGAGAAATTCTCTTGAAGAAGAAAAAAAATTAAAGCTTTATTTTTAAATTCAAAACCATTGAGTAACATTGTTACAAACTAAACTTTATTTTATTCTTAAATTTTTATTTAGCATTAATACTTGTTGATCTCAATAGATGTTCCTGTAATTTCTGTGTCCGAGAGATTGTAAAAAATTATTGTTAATTTAACTGTGATTTAATTACGTTTATTATTATATTTATTGGGGTGTGAGGCGTGCGACATACCCTTCGGTCACGCATTGCTGATCGTATAGCGAGCCCCTGTCGAGTGAGTGGGTTAGGTTACACTCATACACACACACACACACACACACACACACACTGAGAGGGAGAGAGAGAGAGAGAGGAGCCGCCGCCGCCGCAGGCAGTTCTCTGCTGGCCTAATTTATTTCTGGCTGTTACTGTCATTTTACCCCAGCACTGCGGCATCAGCTATCTGGGTTATTGGGAGATATTTGCTTAGAAATGTCTATATTGGCGTATGGAAATTTTATACGGAATATACCGACCTATATTCTTATTACTTCTCGCGCTCGTTCTTTTACCCTTCGTTACCCTGACGTTATTGGGCTTTGCGTTTTTTTCAAAGTTTCTTTTTTTCTTCTCGCGGGTGACGAATAGCGATCTGCTGTTTATGCATTGCTTTTTATCCTAAAACATATATTCTTCAGATGTCATCAGTCATACACGCGTTTGGTGAAGCTAACAAGAAATCAATCGCGTAACATTTATGAGTTAAATAAGATGAAATCAGCGAGCAAACACATGTAGAATGAAAGGAGTTTGGGGTGCCGGGGCCCCTCATTCGGTGTCCAACACCGATGCTTTCAGACTGCTCCTGCTCGGTTCCCCGGGGACGTTTTTTCTTTTTATCGCGAAAAGAGCTGCTTTCTCCCCCAGGACGGCACCGTCATTCGACGCTATAGTGCCTATTACAACTGATTTCTGGGCTAATAAGTGTCAAAAGAGTATTGGCCGGAGCGTGGAAGAAGAAAAAAAACACGAAGTGTTGGGGGGTGCGTGCGATTCGTATACGTATGCATTCCGCTGGATTGTTTAGCACTCGTGGGATATATGTCAATGCGTAATTGTGGAAATTCTGTGTGACAGTCCCCAAAGATATCACTTTTTATAAAGCGCAGACGATTCTATCTGTTATTTTTGAAAACAAATCACTTAAAATTGAGCAGTCCAAATTGCATTTTTTCGTAGATTCGATCGTAAACTCGGAAGCTCCAAGAAAACCCGAATTTTTTTTTTTTTTTTTGAAAACTACCAGGCAACAACTGCGACAACCTGAACGAGAAAGTCTGCTCCATTATTAACCTCGACTATAAGGCAGTCGCAGAGAGCGAAAGAGAAACACAGGGAAAGCGAGATAGTATTGATTTTTACCGATATTTAGCAACGGAATTATATCCCTCCTCTCGAGCTTCTCTCTCCGCTCTTATAATTCTCGCATGGACTTCAGAACCTGAAAACTCCTTTTCCTACCGTCTCTTATATACTGTGATTATATTCGCAAGTGTGCCGTGCGGGTGCATCTCGGAAAGCTCATCCGTAGACGAGTTTATGCCTCGCGAAACTTTGCTTTTTCGTTGCAAGTGGAATATCCTTGAAGATGTTGCGAGGCTTTTAAAAGAAAGTAAACCATTTGGCGAAGAGATTCTTTTAGCTATCGTTGCTAGCGAAAAATCTTTGAAAATTATCGGAATGTGTTATACATCGAATCTTTAGAAAACCAATAAAAGTTCAGTTATCCATGGAGCGGATTCGGAAAAATCAATCGACGACATTAACAGCAAACGATGGTTCATCGAATCGCGCCACTTACGCAGGTCCCTCCAATGAACTCGAACTAACGAAAAGACGAGACTGACTGCAAGAGAGAGAGAGCTGACAAAAGCCCGTGTGTCCTCGGGGCTAAGAAGCAAAGGAGAGAACGCTGAAAATAGGAATGAACCCGCGGCGACATTCGCGTTTACGCGAATCGCAAGGACGGGGAGCTCTAATTTATAGTAGCTAGACTAGCTCTTCTCTCTCTCTCTCTCTCTCTCTCTCTCTCTCTCTCTCTCTCTCTCCTGACCGTGGGGCGCGTTACAGTGGAGCTCCTGCTTGCTAAAATTCAAAAGTTCGCTGGCTCTCCCCGCGCCCGCGAAAGTTTACGATGCCGTCTAGCCGGCGCGGCGACGCCGCTCTCGTTCTCTCTCTCTCTCTATATCTCTAGTTCCTTTCATTCGTTCACCTTATATTTCTGCTAGTTTACCTCATACCCCCTTCGTTTTCCCTGTCTATATGATTTAGCGCCTTTTCTCTCTCTCTCGCACGGTTCTTCCGGAATAGGAATTTTCGTTTATCTTCCGCTGCTTTTTGATTACGCGTTCCTTCCTTCCCTCCGCGCGCTTTATGCTCTCCTCCTACTGCTACCAGCGTATTTTTCGGTTTATTTGGTGCGCAGTTTTTTTCTATGTTAGTTTATACGATATTGCGTGCAGAAATAGGTTTGTTATTGTTCAGAAATTACTTAGCAATACCTTACTCAATTCTTTTTGAATATTTGTGTAGTTTTGGTGGAATGGTGTCTCTATAGATCGACGTATCTCAAATTTTATCTATAATTTGATAAACTCACATTACAGCACAAAAAAATCGTACAAATTTCTTCGCACCTCTATATTCATTGCGATTCAAAGATAAAATTCGAACCGGCAGCAAGCACATGATAATCATTTCATAAAAAAAAAAAAGAAGTCGCGGCATATTCCTCATACTTACATAGGAAGCATCTCTTGCCTCGTCGCCATCACCGATTCCTCCCCCAATCCTTCATTTCTACAAACTGCACACATCTCGCACGCCACTCTCGCATATATATGTATCTTCAAAAGGCGCGTAGCAGCGAAACTATATACGTCAAATAATAATCAGTCGTCATAGCCTCGCGACGCGCGGCGGCATACATATACGTGCGGAGGCGGCCAAAAACGCGGAAAACGATATTGCGCAGCGAAGCAACTCACGCGCGCGCAACTCGTTCCCGTCTAGCGCTTTCGACTTGCTATATATACATATATATATATATGTGTGTGTGTATATGCGATTTTCTATACGCCACAAGTAGTACAGTGCCAGTATAGCAAGTTCCGGAAGACGCGCGGAGGGGAAGAAGAGAGTGAATCGTCGTCGCGACGTTGCTGCTGCTGCGACTCGCGGTTTATTGCTGTAAAACCTCCTTGTCCCTTTCCCTTTCCGTCTGCAGCGCGCGCCGCAGCGACGAACGATAATGTCCGCCCGTTAAACAGATATTAAAGTATGCTTTACGCCGCAGGATCGTCCAGAAAAAAAGCAAATTTTTAAGGTTTGCCAACGTCGTTCCGTGGCTGTAAAATGAGTTATTTGGGGATTTTTTTTTTAACAGAGCTGACCGTAATAAATTATCAATTTCTCTTGGAGAAACGAGCCAAGCCCCTATTTGGTGGATTTTTGGCTTCCAAAGAGCTTAGGTGTATGTAATATTTTTATATTGATGGCTGTTTAACCGATCCGTCCGATCTTAGTGATAGTTTATCTTTATTTATTACATAAAATACAATTACAAATGAAGTTTGATATTGTATCAAATGTAACTTCTTTAAAAGTATTTTAAGATAAATGCTATTAGGAAGCTTGATTCTATACATACCGGAAACTACGACTATTTTGCGCTCTCAATCCACCCTTTAAATAAAATAGCCAAGGGTGTTTCGATAGTTTTGCGTGCACACAGCCCCGCTAAAGCAGCAATCCCTGTATAATGATTCGCCATTTAGAGGCGTTAACCCAGGACTCGAAGTAGGTACTTAGCCGAATGAGTCCGCAGTAGCTGCTTAACTAGCACCGAAGGATATTGACCACCGTAAACAGTTTATATTACAATTGCTCTTAAAGCCTTTACGTTGAGCCTCGTCTGACCCATTTAATGCCCAGTTTCTCCCCTCCCCCCGTTTTAACGAACATTTGCCACTTATTCCCCGATTCTTCGATAAAAATCATCCGAAAGACGTAAATTTTATTGCTTTTTCCGAAGAATTATTTAACCTGCATCCTCGACATTTTGCTTTGCTTTTAATTCGCACAAAAGGCTTGGTAACTGTACGAGAGCTAATTTTTCGTGCAACGAAAGAGACATAAATCGTGTTACATGTTCTAATTAATAAGCGAAAAATGCACTTTCCGCTTTGGTCCAGCACAGCGCAGAAATGCAATTCTTTACGCGAGTAAAGCTCAAATGAAACAATTTTCCTTTGTGGGGAAACGTTTTTAGATAATTAGGAGCCTGAAAGTAAGTGATTTTCACTCGACCGAAAATAGTGGTTCTTGTAACAAAATATAACTTCGTACCATCGTTGCAAACGAATTCTCTCTCGTTACACGCGAAATGTCATTATACACTCTGCTTCGTGGAATTTATTTATTTGATGTAATACTGAAATTTCTGTCAACGTTATGCTCAATCATACAGAATGAAAAGTGGAATCTTTTTTCTCGAATAAGCATTTGAAAAACTATTTTTATGTCACATCGTATTATTAGATTCAAATTGTCCAAACTATCATGAGAATAGTGCAAGTGATTCTTTCGCATTTCTCATGAGTATTCCGAAAGTCAATAGTAAAAAAAAAGCTTTTTTCGCGTAACGCAAGTATGTCCAAGTCGAGCAATCGCCACATATCCCGAGTAATCTGGTTTCGCGATCGATGTGATCCTCGTCCAGTCCACCTCGTCCAAGAGTGAGATCTTGACGGTGATCGCGCGATCGAATCGGGTATGTCGTTTCATTATCGGATAAGTCCCCGAAGATCGGCACCGAGGGCAACTCGTTCGCGAGTATATACTCAGGCCCTTCCGTATTTTCGATTTATTAAGACGCCACGCGATAGAACTCGTCGTGAGTTTAGATTCGAATCGAGAACAGACTTGGAAAAGGAGACTATAGATGGATACCAGCGAATATAATTGAGTTGTTCTCTGCGAGGAATTTCGTTTTAAAAGTTGCATGCGAATTTTGCAAATTAGAAATCCATAAACACTTTGAATAAAATCAAGCAAATGCTTTGTCTTTATTTTTAATGATAAACATTGATTGTGAGAATTACAGCAGTTTTGAGCAGAATTGTAAAACGACATGTACAGTGCACACATATTAGGTGCTAAGCTCAGGATGAGCAGAGAATTAGGAAGTTCTTATAGTTCTGGAAGTAAATTTTAGTGCAAAACTTAGTGAGGCTCTATTCCGGGACACGAGAGACTATAACTTTTATCATATATGTGAAATTAGAGAAACGAATTACACACATTCCTATATTTGTGAAGAGCGAATAACTTGAAGGAACACTGTAAAATCACAATAATTATTAATCTGACAGAAAATATGCAATTAAAAAATATAAAGGAAGTTAAATCTCCATTTGTCATAAAGCGGATGCATCATACTTTATCTATAGACAACAAGTTTATTCGACGCGGAACGCGAGACGAAACGAAACGTATCAATTTCAAGAAGCGAGTATCGATTTTGAGAATTCCATTCTGCCCTCGCGTACACGCATGTGTTTTCTCTTTCTCTGCCTCTCTCTCTCTCGTTTACAATCCAGTCGATTTCAGTCCGCGCGTGCAACATTCGCCCGCATTTGGCTCTCCTTTGTCCACACACAAACACCGATGCACGAGTCCACGTCTATATACGTGCACGTGTTGGACGCACACATCGCGGGGGGAATGAGTCATCCGCGATTCTTCGCTGGAATATATATCGCACATCTGGTCAGTCTCTCGGACTCTGTCAACATCGACGAATCTGCTGCTATTATGCGTAGGATCCTTCGTATAGCTAGAAACTTACCTATTGCATCAGGCTTCTTCGAGGGGTATAGCATCTGCGTCTCTTTGCGGCGTAGATTCTATTCTGACGTGTGTACACCGTAAGAGATAACGATGAAAATCATAGATTTACGAAAAAGAAGTTTTCCTGCAACGGTTCCAAAATCGTATCGAAACAAAAAATAATCATTTTTCCTATATTTAGACAAAAGTTTCAGCACTAATACTACCTCGGCTACACACCAAATGAGCCCAAAAGCAAAAAAAAACACCCACACTATCGTCCTCTTTTCAATTTTTCCAAACGTAATCACCGCCATAAATTGAAGCCAAACGCACAGCATCAAACTATCCCACATCGCTAGTTATACCCATACCGCCACACAATCCACAACCGTGCGATGGCATATGGGACAGATAAAACCCCGTCCCTCGCCTCAAACGTCGCAGCTTTCGCCGAAAAGTATTATGCATACAAACTGGGTGCCTGGTAATCCACCGACTCGCGCTCGTGCAGCATCTCGAATACAGTCCATGCGAATCCCACGGCTGCGCGCGATTTTACCGTGGAAAATTAGAGTTAAGAGTTTCGCGGCATGCGCGCAATGTCTCTCTCTCTCTCTCTCTCTCTCTCCTTCGCGAAACGAATGTACCATACACACGCGCTGTGTCCGGCTGTTGTCCGTAAATCAAAAGGGCCGCGCCACTGCGGAGATGTTATGGCGCCCTTTCTTTGCACACTCCCGCACATCTCGTGGGTGAGAGACTTTTCCTTCTCTCTCGCGCGTTTTGCGCTATTCGATTCGTGTCGCTGCAACGAGTCGCGAGTTTTGTTCGGTTCTTTGAGCTCGGCCCGACGTGCAGTGCTATGGACATTTTGTGCCGCAGTCTCGCGGTACTGCATGTGCGCGCGTACGAGCTCTTTTTGTTGGGCTCTTATCGGGCTGCGACCGACTATTAAACGCCAGAATCGCCAAGAGTGTGTTTCTCATTGTTTTTGGTTCTCTCGGGAAACGGATGAATGAGCGAGGAGAGCTTGAGCGTGTGATGATTCAAGAGTTCGGCGTGAGAAAATATCTGACTCTTTTCCAATTCTGAAGTAGGAAATATTGCGTTGATTTTTTTATGTTTTGCGTACATTAAACTTTTTTGTTTAAAACAATTTTTTTTATTTTAATTAGACAAATAGTAATACGCTGAGCTTATGTGCAAGTAATCTTGTAATAAAAATAGATAAATCAGTAAAAGTATACTTTTTGAATTAAGCTGAGTTTAGGAAAATACGTCACCGAAGTTAGAATGAATGAAGTAGGTTTTTTTCTTACTATCTTGAAAAACTTTTAAAGAAAGACTTACTCGAAGAAAAAAAAATTCTAGCTTGTGTATGTGCAATACACAAGTTCCACATGTTGCCTATACTTTAGCAATATTAAAAACAATATAACAACGGTGCTGGCTATGCATGGGATAGTCTCATTTCTCACATGAAATCACATTATCTCACATGTAGCATATATGTGCATGAACACAGAAACTGCAAAAAAAAACGCGATTTATGTATATAATTTTGTCCAAAACTGATATTTAACTGCATATATGATCACCATACGGTATGAAATGTCTGTATCGAGCCAAAAAGCATTTGCCGAAACGAATCGAAAAAGGGCGGAGCGCTCGAAAAACAAAGTTGAATGGCCGCTAATTCACGCGCGATAGTCGCTCGCAAACAATTTCTGCGGCACGTACTACAGCGAGCGTTTAAGTTTGTGAAAAATGCGAGTAAGCAGCCGCAGTCTCAACGGTTTGTCGAGGGAGTCGAGAGAGACAGAGAGAGAGAGAAAGAAAAAATAAAGTCCAAAGGCGATGCAGCTTTTTGTATTGGCAGTCAGCCAGGGGGCGATTATACACGTGATGTGCAGGTGTGGCCTAGACTCTCGCGCCACGTTTCAAATGCATCGCCGCTTATTTAAATACAGCGGCAATTAACGCCGCGGCCAGTCGCGTGGCTATTTTCATTTTTGACAATTTTGTCGAGCTCTGATTTTTAGCTGGGATAGGGAGGGATTTGTGATTCGGATTGTGGATGTTGTGAAGGATTAGATAGTAATTGTAACTATTGATGCCGATGTGTAGCTACATTGTCGAGCATATATCCTAGAAGGACTTTTTAATGTTGAAATAGTAGACGATAGCATATTGAACGTTTTAGAGAAAAGAATTATTTTTGCCTTATGTTGATAAATAGAACACAATAAACATTTAATTCAGTAAATGTAAATATTTAATCATTTCTTCGCCTCAACGAAGCTTGCTCCATGAAAAAAAAAATCAAGAAATCAAAACGACCAATGTTTCAACAATAAAAACCAACATCGTCCTAAAAATAAAAAAAACGCAACAAAGCCTCGAGCGTGAGCAAGGGTTCGGTCGGTAATGTAGCGCCAGGCGTTGGTATATATGGGCACATCCCTTACGAGACTCGAGACGCGCAATCATTCGATCCAGCAGTAGCAGCAGCACACGAGATAGTGTAGCAGCGGGCGCAGTCCATCAATTTCCACTCTATCAAACTTTACAGCCCAGTCATCCCAAGCCGCACGCTAACGGTTCGAAAACCGCGCCGAAAATCCGCCCTGTATCTATACACATATCCACGGGGGACGAGAGTATAACGAGTGAGAGAGAGAGTATAACGAGTGAGAGAGAGAGTATAACGAGTGAGAGAGAGAGAGAGAGAGAGAGAGAGAGAGAGAAGCACGTGGCCAAGGCCGACGCATGGCATTTACCAGGCTCGCGATAAAACGACGCCGGTCAAACACGCAGCGGTCTCTCTCTCGCTCCTTCTGTATATAGTTGTAAACTCGCGCGCAGTAACTTTGGAATCTCGGTCGCGTCCCTCCCTCGTCGTTCCTCTTGAAAGAGAGAGGAGCGGCAGCAGGAGCAGCAGCAGCTAGTTCGAAAACACGTGGCCGTCGTCGACGTCGGGGCGGGGGGAGAGAGTGAGAGAGAGAGAGAGAGAGCGCGCGCGCGACGTGTATATATACGAGAGAATGAGACGTGAGGCTATTAGCGCAGGTCATGGCGTTATTAAAGACAATGAAGCAAACTTTATACGGCCGGGGATGTCGAGGAGGAGGGGGAGGGAAAGGCAAGGGGGGCCCCAATTACTTGGCAATTAGTCGAGCAAGCGGCGAGCAAGAGAGAGAGAGAGAAAGCAGCAACAAGTGAGCATCGAGCTATACCCACTACTACTAGCCGTCTTCTACTACGTTTTACACTCTTGCGTAAGACTACGGGATGCTTTGAGCTGACTGCGCCAGTTACTGTGTCACCTGCTTACTGCGAACTAACATTGGAATCGAATGTAGCGGTTGGATAAAAAGGGATTGTTTGATAGAAATTGAGTGATGCAGGTTCGATCTGATAAAATAGTTTTTCTTTATACTTTCAAAATATCGATAACTATTCAATATGACCATATATACTTTTTACGAAAATCTAAAAAGTAGATTACCACAAGAAAAGCACATACAGTGAATGACGTAAAGAAATTGGAACACAATAGTTGACAAATAGTTCATTTTTGGGATGAGCTTTCGCAACACCGCACAACTATATTTCTTTCTATACACGAGCAATTCGAATCGTACAATCATAAAAAGACATCTAGTAATTTAAGCAAAAAAAAAGTATTCATAGGCATACAACTGAATACTTCAAAAATCGTGCAACTTAAGTATAAGACAACGTGATGATCAGCGGAAGCTCGCGAAAGCTTTCTCGGTGGGTACATACAATTACTGGCGCACGTGTCGCACGCGTCTCCGTATGCCTCCCCAGGACTCGGGCGCAAGCACCCGAGACACTTGTGCAACTCCCTCTCGTGGAGTGCGCGAGCGACGACCGCGCACAACCCAACCCCGTTATCTTTCTGGTTTTAGCCAGTTTAGCCCAGTCGCTGCATTCGACTTATATTTTGCGCACAACTGCTTTCCGCCGCGGCCGGTAGAGGGCGGCCTTCTGCACACTCGTTGCGAGATGTTCGAATGCGTGTGTGTGCGTGTTTTTATATGGGGATGAAAGATAAGAATGCGGTGGTGGGATTAATTGTTAGTTACCACGGTGTTACTGGGGTGCACGATATTTCGTGTATTCTATAATATGATCATACTTTTATTTATATGTATCCTAAATGATGATTTCGGTTGGAGGGTGATTAATCGCACTTGGAATTATTGATACTAGAAAATAATTCTTAATTTGAAAAGATTGATGCTCTTACTTGTAAAAATTAAATAAATTAAAAAATCTGAATGTATTTAATTTTGCGTTTAGAAGACACGTAAATAGAAACAGACAAATATAGAAGGACGTACTTATTTTCATTCAATGTATTGTCTTTTAACATTTCTAACTTTAAAAAAATATTTTTATAAAAAGATCTTCCTTAAATATACCGAAAACATTATTTAGTAAGCCAAATGAAGCAAGAAAGGGTATAAAGATCTGAAAAATGTTAATACGTCACATCCTACAGTTGTTTTTCTCGGTTGAACTCGTAACAGCACAGCGGCTCGCAGAAATCTTTGAGGCGAAGGAGGCGTGAGAGAAAACAGAAAAGTCGCGTTTAAGAGTTGCGCTTAATTGGCGATTGAAGTGCGTCGTGGATTCCGCGGCACGCGCGTCCTTTATCGTTCTTTTTTTTTCTCCACCACCTTTAATCGAGCTCTTCTTGCTTATACTCTTCAACTGTTTATAGCCTTCGAAAACGACATAATGAACTAACAAATTTCAGTCCACGTATTCTGCAAATAACGGTTTTCATTTCCGAGAGAACACTATTTACGGCTAATTGACTTTTAAATCGTCGGAATTTTTTTATCCAAATAGTTTAGCCTTCCGTCCAAAAATGTACATTAGTAGTATTTCCATTGCGTGGAATATGAGGGATTCTAAGAGTTTACCTGACTTTTTAAAATTAGTGCAAATCAGACTGTGATTGGTACAAAAAATCTCACGTTAATGTTGCAAAATTATCCATCTACCTACAGTAACATCTTCAACGACGCAAAAGACATAATTTTGAAAGGTCAATGCAAATTCAACCATAAAACAAAAACTGAAAAAATCAGTATAGTGCACGCGTAAAACCCTCTCTCCTCTCTCGGTCAAGCCTATACAAGCCTGCAGCGTCAAATCCGCGCACCAAGCCAAAAGGGCGGCACGAGAGAAGAAAAGCTCACCAGCGCTTTGAGAGCACACAGCATATAACAAGACAGAGTGGCAGCAGCACCAGCAGGGCCATAAATTTCGGAATTCTTGGCAAGGACGCATCAACGCCTGCACCGCACTGCACGCCAGGCCAACTTAACCCACCCCTACATATACACACCTCGATACCGGAATAAATGCATACGCGGACTTGTATACACGTGTAGGTATATGCATTTATCTATGTGGAAGGGGGGGGGGGCGGTACGTCACAGTCGTCGGCGCGCGCGATCTCTGACCGGTGCATGCGCGTAGTTGTTCAGGTGAGCTGCTGCCGCCGCTGCAGCTTAGTACACTGTATAGGAGCAGTGCGTGTAGTACGTGCGGCGCGTACACTGGGATTGGCTGTACAGGGGGAGAGGGTGCGTGGAGAGAGAGAGTGTACACTCCGCGACAAGAGTATAACATCGCTCTAGTCCCGTTTTCTCTCTCTCTATCTCTCTGCCTCTCCACCCCTCTCGTCCTAAACCCCCTTTTTCTATGTACCACCCCCCAGCAGCAATAGCAGTACTCCGTTTCGCCTTGTTGCGCTCGTTCTCTTGTCTTTCGTTTTGCTGCTTTACGCTTTATTTTCTCTCTCTCCTTTCTTCTTCAAACCCCTCCACCCCCTCAGGATTCGCAATGGCTGCGTTGCCTAGTTTCAGCCGCTTACTCGTTGCGTCTCTTTCTCGTCGCTAATTTTTTTCTCCACCCCGCTTTCTATTTCGCTTCTATTCTTACGAGCTTCCGTTTGCACACGGGGTTTTGTACTCGCGATGTGTGGCTGCTGCAGTGTCTTTTTTATTGAGCTTTTCTCCTCTCTTGAGTGCACTTGCTTTTCTCTCTCTCTCTCTCTCTCTCTCTCTCTGTCTCACTCTCTCGTTTTTGCCGTTGAAATTAAAGACTGACTGCCGGTGGGATGGGGCGGGGGTGGGGGTGGATGAGGCTTTGTGTTCGTGTATATCATTAACGAGGCTTGTACTTGATCAACTACGGGAAAGACTAAAACTATGGTGTGTGGTGTGCATGATCAGATTTTATCGTGTATAACCACGAGGGCTTTTTCTGCAGTTACAGCTGCACTTTCTATACGTTCATTTTCAATGTGAGGCATTAAAAAAGAAAATTGTGAACTCATTGCTTGGGGATCGTTTGAATCCACTGACATAATGCACGATACTCAAACTCGTAATCTTCCGCATATACGTCGACAACTCGTCGGAGCACTTTCCCCCAGAGCGAATGGCATAAATTTGTATAATCACGCGATACGGGGTTTGCTCGTTAAAATCCCAACTAGCTATGAGCTTTCGAGCAGAGCTACTATCACCACGATAATCTCTTGCTTCGATCATGTAAAATTAAAGATAAGAATCTAGCGAGGTACCGCGGCGACGACGAAATGACGGGTTTTTTCACCGAGAAGATCGGGGTGTACTTTTGACTGCCTCTGTACCGCGAGCGAGGGGGTACCTTCAGCGCTCTCGCAGTAGTAACAGGAGTGGGAGATAGGGGGGTTCACAGGTGGGGGGCGAGAGGGGTTTCGAAGACCGGGGGTTGTCGTAGGGGGGTCAGGCAGAGGGCGGCACACGCCACTGGAGGGTCGACTGAATGTGCCTGTGTGTGTGTGTGTGTG
>UELV01142941.1:0-33936 GCA_900490015.1 Megastigmus stigmatizans | reverse complement strand
ATATATATATATATATATATATATATTCATATCTTACGCATCGCAAGGTATAATCAGTCGAGCAAATTTATCTTTTGCTGTATACGTTAGAGAGCGAGCGTTAAAAGCTTGAAGCAACAGCAGTTTGTAAACTAGTGTGTGTGTGTGTGTGTGTGTGTGTGCGTCGATGATTTTCCGATAAATTGGACGAGAGGTGCGCTCTGCTGGCGTGTCTGCGGCGAACCGCGCACGCGTCCAGCCGCTGGATATGCGCGAGAACAACCGAGAGTACAGTACAGCCTGTGACAAAGATGTACAGCGGCGATAGAGAGAAGTCGCGCCGCGTCGATACTTTTTTTCCCCCCAAAAGCCTATATCTTTATTTCCGGCATATCCGCGGGAGGATTTATATACGCCAACGATGGAAATATGTCGAAGGATCGACGAACGTTTATTGAGCGCTCCACGGGTCTGTCCTTCTTTCTGAATGTATACTTCGTTACACGGCTCTCGCTTTTTTGTTTTATTTCCGAAATATCGCGAGTGATAAATGGAGGTTTGGGGCAATGCCTTTACCGGCTGCAATTTATACGCTTTTTTGGGGGGAAATACCTTGTGCACTTTTTGCTTTATTAACTGCGATAGCGCGCACACGTATTTAGCTTCGCATATATTTCGCGAGATTTAAATTGCCGCAGCGACGCAGCTAAATCAGGCCTATAGGCTCTAAGCTGTGAAAATCTCTCGCCTCGCCACTTAATTAATCGCTTTAATCGCGGCCAGATGAATTATCATTCCCTTAAATAAAAGCGCGCATACCCGCATGTGTGCGATATCGAATACTCCAGCTGTGCGAGCCTATATAGACAATAGTGCCGTATAATTTCATGGAAATAGATTTGCTGGCCTGGACTTGTGAGTGTGTGTGTGTATGGCGGTGCGGAGAGAGAGAGAGAGAGATCGATCGAGTTCACAGAGCGCGAGCTTCGAGCTATTTTAAACCCATTTGTTTCTCGCTCAGTCGGTGTATCTCTTCGGCCCTTTTTCTCTCTATCTCTCTCGCGTGCTTTTTACCATGCTGTATAGGAGTGAGAGAGGGAGAGAGCGAGAGAGAGAGCAAGAGAGGGAGGGAGGGACTGCAGCGAACGTCGAGGCAAAGCGAAGTGGTGCGCGGCTACTGGCAGTGTGCCTCCGGGGGTAAAAAGGAAGCGTCGCGCGACGTTTTAATTAAAAAGCCTCGAACCCGATGCTCTCTTTCCTCCTCTTTTTCCTGTTTCCTTATTTCCCTCCTCGCTTTCTCGCTCTCTCCTCCTTTTTCCCTTTCCTTTTGCCTGCACGACGTCCACGTCGCCCTTTCTTCCTCTTCTTTTTATCTGCCCTCTCTCGGTCTATACGCTCCGAGTCCTTCCTTCGCTTCCTCGCGAGCGCGCGCGCGTTTTCTACTCTGGGCTATATACTCGCTCTCTCTCTCTCTCTCTCTCTCTTATCCCTTTTGCCGCTGCTGAGCCGACACCTGCACACACAGTCGGCCGCGCGACTGGCCTTTTCATCCTTCTCCTCTGCAGACCTTCTTTTTTGCCAGGTTACTTTACTCCGTACACGGGACATTACACGCCTCTCGCGGCGACGCTAAAAGATTTATGATCGCTCTGACTTTGGCAGAACGATACACCTTGCCGGCAGTGCAAAAACGTGGCGAAAAGTGTTTGGCTATTTTCTTCTTTTGTTGTTGTTGTTGTTGTTGTTGTTGTTGTTGAGAAAAACACGTACGCGTTTAAAGTTAGAAGAAAAAGATTTCGTTTAGAGAACTATTAATAATATCGCAAGATTCGACGGGAACGAGACCGATTTTTCAAGAAAGCGTTCGTATACACTATACATTATTTGCCGAAGGACTTGAGCGCCCGTCTCTTTTCTGCATCAGCTACGACTGCAAGTGGCGTGATCTGTTTTGACGCTGGCTGCAGTCCTCTCTCTCTCTCACTCTCTTTCTCTATCTCTTTTTGTCTCTTTCTGTCGGTATATATTCTCCGGGAGAAAGTGCAGCTGTGAAGGTATAGAACCCGGGGACTAGCGACAGCTGCTGATGGCTGCGCTATTAATTAGAAGCTCTGCGCGCCGTGTGGCGCCGGTATTCACCCTGTTGCATGCGACTCATTATATGCGGATACTACGGATATACGGGAAAGGGAGAAAATAGATTTCTTAATTAAGGAGCGATCTTTACTACTCGAATTATGGATTGCAAAGAACGGGAAACGCGCGTTAACTAAAAGAGTTTGGAAATATTTCGCTGTCGAGCAGTTTTTGCTGTTCTTGTTGTTTGCACCGATGAAAAGCTGTTCTAGTTGGTTAGCGTTGAAACCTGAATAATGGAATGCTCGCTATTTTGTCCTCTTACATTTTTTTTCTGGTAACGTAGCGCGCATAGTTTTTTAAATATTTGGCATTCTGCCTTTTTGGCTTCTTTGTGTCAAAGTGGAGGTTTAGCTCTAATTTTACGATAAGTATAAAGATATTGTTGTTTTATATTTTCTGAAGAGGATGCACCATGAACAATGCTAAAAATCTTTCGAAATTTGAATTACAGGTGTAATCTCCCTAGCCTGTACAGTCATTTAGAAAATAAAAAAGCATTTTGAAAAAAAAATTAGCATCCTAAGGCAGTGGGAATGTGAAAAAGGCAATCAAACGTTGGAAAAAGTTTCGAAAATATAACGATTTTTCAATGCTTGTCCACAGTTTTTTTTATGTTCCTACACTACTTTAGGATATTAATTTTTTTTAAATTCACATTTTTTTATTATCTAGATGACTGTACAGGCTAGAGAGGTTACATCTTTAATTCAAATTTCAAGAATTTTTCGCATTACCCGTGAGCATTCTCCTTTAGTAAAATATGTTCCCTTTATTACGCTGTTACTCTTTTATTAAATTCGTATCTTAATATGAAATACAGAATCAATAACCGATGCAACAATGGCTATTGGTTATCGAATCTGGCAATAAAGTTCTTGTAAAACACATATAAATGAAATTACGAATGAAATTTATTTTTGTGCATACTGTTCATTCTCATTTTGACTGAAAAACCATTTTATTATAGAAGTAATTGAAATAATGCTATATTTTCTTGATTAATTACTTTCAAGATTCTATAGAAAATTTACTTTTAAATCGTGCTTACGTTTACTGCTCTTTACGAATGCAAAGATCGGAAATATGCAAGTACGTATTGTATATGTTTAATAGGGTCTTAAATTGACGCAGTGGCCGGTACAATTAAATACTGTTAATTCAAATTTCTCGAAGTGAAAGGTAAGGGGTTAACTGTCCAACTATTTCGAGGGAATCTCTGCAATTAGAACCAAGCTAGTCAGTGAAGAGTGAGTTTTTGAAGAAAGTGACAATTAACACGTTCGAATATAACCTTTATTTTGCCAGCTTTTCGATGGTTTGTCTCCCGTTATTAGAGCGAAAAATCACTCTTACAAACGAAGTTCGTCGACTGTAAAGCGGCTATTGCGATACATCCAGAGAAGCGACTATTTTTGAAGTTTGCGGATAACGAAGTTTGAAAATGCCAAGCGAGATAAAAAGTTTTTAAGGCGCGCAATAAATCGATAGTTTAAACGACCAATGATTAAACCTTTCAACTCTAATTAATATTTACGTGTTGGTATCAAAGCGTCAATTTGACAGTTAGAAAGAAGAAGAAAAGACCGAGATTGCTAAGTGTCCGAAACTACAGCCAAAGGGGCACTTAAGGGAGAAAGAAAAATTCCGACTGTCACATTATCGGTGAGCGTCGACCTGCATACTCTAGTCCCTATTACCGGCGGACTTGGATAGCCAAGTTACAGATCTGAGCGCCGATCACACCGTCTAATAAATAAATCATAAGCACAAAACAGTTTTGTCTGCGACGAATAAAAGTACTAAAATATAGAAAGCGTAGAAATCTTCTTTTGGCAAATTCGAAAGTTTCAATTGTTTTTGTATGATGTAGTAATACGAATATCGTATTACTAGTGTTGAATATGCTGCAAGGTATTTTACGCGTACCGCAGTTTCGCGTCTGCATATATGCGCGTCAAAGAGCTACTCAGCCACAGCGCCTTAATTTATGTTAATCAAACATTCATCAGAGCAGACCAGACAGTTAAGAGCTGCTCTCGTGAAAATGAGTTAGTTCCATCGCAAATTAATTCAACCGCAATAAAAAAAAATCTCTATTTCTCTTTGGTCGTAAACAGAATGTTTGTCAAAATAATTATCCCGTGTTTCACGTGCAGCGTGCCACTTATTTAATATACCTTTACTTGACGGAGAAAAATAAAATAACGGCCTCGTTACAACTTTACTACGGAATTTTACATTGTCATTAAATCTTTTTTTGTCCGGCGCGCAACATGCATGGGTCCAGCGACATTAAAAAAACATAAAATCATAAAGCACAGGCCCCAGCCGTAGGATTAACTAGTACGAAAACTAATTTGTGGAAAGGAGGGAAGGGGCGGGGACATGGCTGTATAAAAATTTCACTCCCCGCTCGATTCTGTGCTGCCCGCCGTAATGCGGAACTTCATTTCACAAGTTTGCCTTGTCAAAATTAGAAATTTGTCGTCTTGCTTACTTAACTTAATTATCACGAGGCACGAGTTTTCTTTTGTTTATAAAACACTGTAAAGAAGAATTTATTATTATTTACATATATTTTTTCACGTTAGTTTTAGTAATAAAATCGTATTCAGACTTCGTGATATTGTGTACCTATTACCTGCGTTTTTCATGTTTTATAGAATATTAACTTTTTAAACCGTATATATTCATATATATATATATATATATATAGAATATACTTATATCTTTTAAATCCATCGGATAAAATAATTAAAGCCATTAGCCATTATTGGGATAAGAAAATGAAGAAAAGCCAGTGCATAATATATGAGCATGAATGCTCGGTAATTCGCAGCAAAAACATTTTTGAAGTAAAGTTTTTTTAAAGACAAAAAAAAAGCGGTCGTACCGAGACCAGTTGAAGGTTATTAAAACGCAGACATTTTGTAAATTTTTTATCTCTTGTGTGATATTAAAATATTTTCTTTTTGCAGCTTAATAATTAAAATTTTAAACAGTCTGAGTAGAATATATTAATCTTACCCTAAAGCTTCGCATTAACGGAAGGTACATTCGAAGAAACACCATGTTTTCATCGATTTTGGATTATTTTTACCGATAATTAAATTCGATTACTTATTAAAGGTTTATTACGATCGAGCGAATCATAAATTATATACTTTACGATGGATTATTATGAAACGAAAAATTCTAGGGTTGAGCCCGAAAAGCACTCTTGCATCCATCAACACCGAACCGTAAACTGAAATGAGATTCGTATACGTTAGAAAAGTCAAGGACACGCGCAGCATTTGGCAGTCGAAAAGAAAAACGTCAAGCACTCGAGAGCACGGGGCCAACTCGGTTATGCAGTGCCGCCGTCGTGTAACGATCCCTAAATAAGAGTCGACGTACAAGCGGACCGCATGTTCACAGAAGCAGCAACAGCAGCAGCAGCAGGGGAGTTGGTCGAAAGTGCCACGTTGGCGTATATAACAACGTCGGACCCGGGGAAGGACGCATCGGCCGAGCAGATTTCACTTGCTAATAAAACGCCCAGCCAGCTGTATAACCAAAAATCGATACTAATGCGCCTCGCCGCTTCTCTCCCACACACACACACACGGACGCGCGCACAGACACACGTGCATGCAGGGTAGGATAGTGCGGAGTACCTAGTTCTTTCACGTGTAGGATAAGAAGGAGGGAGAGAGAATTCTAGACGTTGATTGAACGCCGAACGGATTGAACTTACTCGGAAGAGGTGTGAGTAGAAAATCGGGGAAAAATCATCGGCTCGTCTTCGTATCCTTTCTCTCGCTCTCTCTCGCTCTTTCTCGTTCTTCTCGCACTGTCTCAAAGGAGCAAACGGATATATATATATATATATATATATATATGTGTGTGTGTGGGCCTTCATGTACCTTCGTCTATCCATCTCGGAAATATCGACGGACGTCCGTGGATTTCTCTCTTCTCGCGTGATTTACGCAAGCGCATTTTCTCATCTATATAGCTTTTTTCCCTCTGTGTGCAGTGTGTGTGTGTTTGCGCGCGCGCGTAAATGTATAGGTTTGGCCGGATTTCATATTTCAAAATTATGGCGATGACGAGAGGGCGCGTCCAGCCAATAAAGTGGGATCGCGATACATCGTGACGGCGGTGGCGGCGTTGGCGCTGGTCGTTTGTTGTGCTTTAAAGGGCCGATTTCGCGAGGATTGAGAGCCAAGGCGTGCGGATGATTGCTCGAAGATCAAGCTGAAAGGATTGCAGGCCTCCTAGTCCGCAGCTTTTCGAACTCTATACTACTGGTTGTTTAGCGGAAATGGACGTGCCAAGGCGATGATTTTGAATGATTTAGTTTAGCGCCAAGGTTATATATAGCCGCAAGGTGCACATTTTCGAGATGGTGCAAATTCAATGGATTAAAGGGTAAATATAGTTGGGGAAAATTATTTCTGTCTGGAATCGTGGGAAAAAGAGAGCGGAATGAATGGACAGCGTATAAAGAAAAAGGTATTCGTATAAATTCAGTAGAAATGCCCGAATATGGTCAGCCGTGAATACATTGTTCGGATATAGAGGTTGGAGAACGCTCTCTTTTTTCAAAGATTTTTTTACGCTATCCCTTCACTCGCCATGCGTGAATACAGAGTTTTAAAGAGATCTTGAAATTGAATACCTTCAGTTTTTTATTTAAAAACTATTTTAATGAGTACTTGAATATAAAGATTGTTATACTCTATGTTATACTCACATTTCTAACGGTATTTTATGAAATTTATTATTTTTCTTTTACGTCGATGCATATATCCGTACTGTATTTTCAGCTCGCCGCATCTTTGAAATTGAACTTTTCTCCGTACATTATTTCATTCGATTTCATCTCGATTCTTTTTGCGAAATGCGCGGATAGTTTATGTTTTGATAAATCAATTTCAATAATCTTAACCAGTACATGCAGGTTGAGAAATCGTTATATCGAGCAAAATGAAAATACTGCAATTTTTTTCCAGCTGATATTAGATTTCATAAAGTCCGGTCATTAATTTCATACATTTGACGCAGTATTAACTCAAAGCTAAATTCTTACATTCGCATCTATATAGCAAATCCATAAAAAGTACTCGAACGCAAAGCCTCCTGCTTTCCTATATATAATATTCGAATTTCCCAACCGCGCAATAACGAATGCTGCTATACTTTTTTTCACAAAAGCAGTTCAGTCGGCTATATGCATCCGAAACACATGCGCGGCGAAATAAAAGTTAGAGGCCCCCGAGGGCAGCTTTTTATTTCCTTCAACCCTCCTGCATAATACTATAGGACGATGGCCATCCGGCTGAATGAGAAAGATATAGAGTGATACAGCCGCAGTTATACGACGGACAGCTGGCACTGAAGCGAAGTCAAAACTTCTTAATGGCCGAGTCCCGTATGTGTGTGTACACGTCGCTCCCGAGTATCGATATTTCCTGCAGCGAACGATTCCGGAGTAACGGCAACAGACAGTCTGTTGATTCCGGAGTCTCGCGTGGCGGGAATAGAAATTTCAAATTTCATCTCTGCAATTTTGGGAGACTCGGCGAAACACCGGATCAGGGGCTTTGAATGAAACATTTTGTCGAACTGAATCATTGTATTTTCGTACAATTCCATAATTTCATACGCAGATATGAGTATTATGTCGTTGATAGAACTAGAAATGTCGATATTCTTAATTGAAAAATAGGCGAACGGTCAAAATTTTGCTATAAAAACTTTTTCAACGGGAAAAGTTATAATGAATTGAAATGTAATAAGATGAGAGATTGACAGTGCTTAATTCGATTCCAAGTAAGTTTTGCTGATAATGAAAAAGATCTGCATAATCCCTCATTCGATCTTTAATAAACTTTCCCGTAACTTTGCAATGGCCGAAAGAATATACACAGCCTCGATAATATGACATGTTTATTTGAAGAGAAGGGGATTTTTATTATTTGAGTTTGATCAGTGTCTTACTTGTTCATATTATGTTTGAAAACTTTTTTTAATACATTAAACTGATTGAACTGGACAGAATAAATATCTTTCCAGTAGTAACTTGAAATCACATTCCTCGTTTATTTCGTCAATCCGAAAGACGTAAAAGTAGCAAAAATGGATGAAATATATATTCGGGATTCGAGTGCGCGCTTGCCTTTAATTTCGGCTGAAGAACTGCTTTAAATCCACTAGAAAGGAGCAATGAAATTCAGCACGTTAGACATTCATGTTAAAAGTTTCACAAAGAAAAGCCGCCGTATGGGTTTCGCCCCCCGGAAATGGCATAGAAAGGGTATAGAGCGCAAATTCGGCTTTAAAAATTTCATTTTATTTCATTGTACTTCTTTATCCGCGCATGGAAATTTATCAGAAAGGGCGGAAATGCTATTTTCTCGCTGCTGCGCGCCGTGTATATCGTTAAATTTCACGTTCGCGCAACGCTATCGTTTTAGGTAAAGGATATATTATGACATTGTTATTGTGTTATAGGTGGTCCTTGACATCGCGTATCAATGCAGGTATTATTAATTAATTTTGTATAATATTATTGTCAATCCGTGGGATTGATGCGCGTGGACAGTTCGATTCGGCGACGATGCGTTTCGCGAAATGTTTTTGAAATGGATTTCGATTTGATTAGCTTATTTCAATAAAATATTATATTTCGATGCGCGATGTAATTTGTATATGGATTTACCATTAAATGGATGACTAAAACTATTTATTTAATCAATCAATTGAATTGAATGGAAAAGATACCCTTTAAATTTAAACTTGTATATAATACTTTTACTTCTCTTTCGGTTCCATGATTTTTAAGAAGTTAACTATTTACAACTTTATCTTTTGCAATTAGTGATAAATTCATGGTTCGAGTTAACATGGGAAATTTTAAAGAGATTTTTATTAATTTTATGAACAAATCTCCTACATGCTTAAAACTTTACTTTTACAGCGATAAATAATTTTTTAATTAAAAAATTTTATACTTCAGTTATGTTAAAGTGAAACATTTTAAAATGCAAACATTTTCTCAGCTTACGCATTTGTTTTTTTTTTCGTTTTCTTTTTTGTTGTAAAGTATTACTAGTAATGCTATTTTAGTTACGCAAAGGTTTCTGAATGTTACGCGAATTTTTTTCGCTACTCAGTAATTCATCCTTGTATAATGTGATGCCGCATAAATTTAAACTTGTTTTAAAATTAAAGTACGTCACTTTACCCTTAAATCAATGACACAGCTAAAACTGTTCATATTATGAGCACAGTAATGTTAATTTAAAAGCTTATTTAAGTTTTCCTTTCATCATTGTATAAAGATCAGCTTATTTTATTTCGTTCATCCTCTTGAAAACCTTTCGGTAAATTATCAATTCCATAAATTCATCTGGCGGTTCCAGTTCGAAAGTCTGATATATCCCTTGAAATTGAATTTTAATTTTCGAGATGAAAAAGCCGCGAGATAAAGAGGAATCATCTACTCCCAATTATACTAATCTTTGCGAATCTTAGATAAGGCTTTTACGAGTTTGCGGATTTTCAGCCGCTGGCCAACGTTTACAAGACCGTAAAAATTCAGCCCATATTAAAAACTGAGACCGAATTCATATATATATATATATATATATTCCTACCACAACATTATATACATATGTGATGATTATTCTATATTAAATATCTGGTTTAAAAATTACAATTTTTAATACTCTATGTACCAAAGTAACATATAGATGTTCTATTAAAAGTTTTTATTCAAGCCATTTTTAAAAAAAAAACTAATGCATACACTTATTTTCGTATAAATAAAA
Organism: Megastigmus stigmatizans; assembly: GCA_900490015.1. Classification (NCBI taxonomy): domain Eukaryota; kingdom Metazoa; phylum Arthropoda; class Insecta; order Hymenoptera; family Megastigmidae; genus Megastigmus; species Megastigmus stigmatizans. The sequence goes on along the minus strand of UELV01142941.1, from coordinate 23,998 downwards.
TTTCCTTCCCCGAATCTAATAATAAAGTACTAAAATACGCTTGGTATGTGTCTTCGGTGCCATCAGGTCTAGAATTCTATAAAGATCGACATCTTTACCTCGGTAGCCAATTACAGTTTCAGTGATCCTAACCTTACTTGATGTTGAATACCCCCTACACACATATACACATATACACACACGCGCGAAGAGGTTCGTTCGACTTATACACGTGGAATCCAGGTCAGACCTGTGCACCTGTCGCAAGTGTAAAGTAAGGTATATAACGAAGACGCGTCCAGATGGATGAAGACAGAGAGACGTATGTGTACATAGATAGAGCGAAAAGGGATGAGTTTTCTCCTCAGGAGGGTATAAAGGCCAAAGAGTTGGTGAGAGCGAGAGAGAGAGAAAAGAGAGTGGGGTTTCATTTGGGCAGCTCGATCGCTAACTGCAGGTGGGCGGCGGCGGCGGCGGCGACGGCAATGGCGCGCGTGCTTTTAAAGAGGGACCGATTGAAACGGATGGTTGATCCGAAAATTTCTGCCTTTGATTTTCATACAAAGAGTCTCTGCGCTTGACTGCTCGAGCAGCAGCGAGGATCTATAATGCCGGGAGAAGTCGTGAGAACTCGATCGTAGAAATGGAGACGAGACGAGACCTTTGAGTCGAGGGAATTGGAGGATACACTTGAGATGAAGGAATTCGGATGGGTGATGTATACCCTTTATTCTTTCGACTTTGTTCCGATTTGAATTTCCCTTTTTTTTCCTTTGGCTTTTTTTGACAGATGACGCTTAAACTATTCCAAGTCTCGGAAGTATCAAAGGCATTTTTAATACTCGAAAAAAATGAAATGTCTTTTCCTTCCGTTCTTACATTTCGTTGAAATTTTACGAATATACCTTTGTTGGCCACGAGATTTTTACTGTAGGTATACGTCGGCTTTTCAATGATAAAGAATGTCTGTAACCGTTAAAGAAAGCAAGTCGAACACTACCCTATGCAAAGTTTACAACTTCAATAAATAATTAAGCGCACTCCTTACACTTTACCTACCGAACGGATCCGCAAGTGCCTAATTAATAAAACCGAATGTCGCGGCGAGACTGTTCAAACTCTCCTCCCTAAATATTTCCTTTGAGGCACTTGACACAAGAGCCCCACGTTGAAAGGCTCGCGAGCCTAAATCCTCGTGAATTAATGTCTCTCTTAGTAAAAAGAAAAGGTTATTTTTCCACGCAACTCCTAACGAGCGCAATTCATCAATTGTTTCTCTTCTCGTCGCTTTTGCTCCGTCCATATCGTTCGTTTACACTTTTCCTCTCGTACTCCCCCGTTTCATTATGGGGGACTTTTGCGCTCTCGCCAATTCTACGTACGATTGCACAAACCAATTGGATTTCACGCTGTACAGACGGAGAAGAAAGAGAAAAAGGGACGCGAGAGAGAGAGAGAGAGAGAGAGAGAGTATGAGAGTCACGCAATTTCACGTGCGCGCACTTCGAGTGCCTTTAGGTACCGGGTGTATAGTGACACTTTGCGAGCTCTCGGCGTCTATACCCCCTTGTATTTCTATTAATTTTTATTTGCCGAAGGGCAGGCCCTTATCAGCTATCGAATTTTATCGGACTTTTAACGATTGCTTTTTGCGAACGATTTTTGCCGATCGCGCACTTATTTGGAAAATTGTTAAATAGTTTTCAAGTATTTCCAGTGTTACTGTTAAAAAGAGTATATGTCTTCCGAATTAATCTTTTTTCAAGTTCCAGAAAGCATTAAAAATTCTCCAAAATCCAAATAAGCAAGAAGAGTTCTTTACTGCAAAGTAATTATTTTTACCATATCAGCTCGGTAGTCCATTCGACAAATCATATGACTTTTCCTCATGAATATGATCGGCCGAAAGATAAAAACCAATTGAACCCTCGAACACATCGATATTGGAATTATTCTCGTTCCCTCTAGGGCTCCGACGCGAATGAATGAAGCTCGAAAGCGCGTGACAGCGAGTAACTTTTAATTGCGCACTGGCACGCGAAAATAATTTGCGATCACACCAATTGGCCCTGCACGTACATACATATACATTATATACATATATGTATGTGTGAAAAGTCAAGAGGGCCCAGCGCTCGAGTGCAGCTCGTATTTCTTTTGATTGCGCACCCGAGATTCGTGTGTTTATGCCACTTCGTATATCGTCGAGTGTCGAAATGAATATTGTTCTTTTTCTCGGCGCGTGAAAGTGGTTTAATAACATGAAGGATCGTGGTGTGTTGAATAATGCAGCTTTATTTATGATCATAGCTGTAATTCTTGGGATTACTGGAGATAAAAAGTAGTTTTGCGCTTGACTGAACTTTTTGTCCATTTCTATTGTAATTTACGATATTTGCGCTTCGGTGAACACTTGATGCGATTGGATTCGTCATTGTTCGCTAATTCAATTGTATATTGTATTTTTCGTTTGAGTAACGACAATTGATCGAAGGTTTTATTTTCCGCCGATTCGGCAAAGGATGAAATGAAGTTTTTAATAGATTTTGCCGATTTATACATTGTGATTGAATTCATAGTAACAGCATTATAATTCTCTTATGAACTTTGTTTAAAATTTCGATGTTTCTCTTAATTTATATTTGTTTGATCGTTCCTTTAAATATCAAATATTCTCGGTACTGCCATTTTAGCTCGCTCAGAAATTAAATGATTATGGCTCTTCTTCAAATCTTTCATAATTATAAATAATGGATTTTTCAATTTCCAGAATAACAAGATTGATTACTCTATTGAAATAATATTCTATTCTTAAGTTAAACATCTTCAATTTTCTGTATTATTTAATTTTAATTGAGTTCGCGCGAACTACTATTTTGTAATTAATACTACAGGCTTCAATTTAGGTTCAAAATTTCGAAAGGTAAATTTGAAACTGATGCAGAAGGGAATTTAAATGAACGTGCATACCGCAAGTATTAATTGCAAACCTGCTAGATTAATTTTTCAGGGGATTTTCATTATCTACTTCAAGTACACTCGATTGTAATAGTAATTTTTTCTCCATCGCGCATATCTTAGCTAATTGTTCAAATTGAAGCCCGTGTAATCCACGTTATACGTCAATTTATTAATGAATAACAAACAGGTATTAATGCACTAACTATATATCTATATATATATCCTCAACTTCCCCTTCATAATACACAATTTAAATTCCAGGATTTTTAGACGATGCACGAGACTTGACTGCTCTCACTCTTGCTAAAATACAATCCGATCCCGACGGTATTAAATTCTCCATCGCATTATAACAGCCACTTTAATTTTACATAAACTCGCACTCGATGTATTTACGCCGGGCCGCGTCGAGAGCTGGGAAAAAAGAAAGACTAATCAGAACGGCGCAAAAACTTGAGAACGAGCTCTCGCATACACAACATATCTCCATATCCATCCACATGCAGCGGCGGCGCATTTAATTCTCTATGTAAGTCCGGTTATATTTTGAGCTCGAGGTAACAAAATGCTCCGGCGAAATTTTCCATCAGTTTTAATACGATATTGCGGGAGAGAAAGAGAGATGGAGTTTCTACAAGGATTTTCTCGTGGAGTAAACGCTCAGTGCAGTGTTGTTTTTTATATCCGCGTGATTATGAGCACAGGCCGAATCTTATTATCCGCTAATTTTTCTTTTCCTCGTATTTTTTTTTAGTAGTGGAAGTTGGGCTTTACGGCACTAATTGAATTACTTCTAGCTTGATTTTTGTTTAATTACTTTTTTCTTTTTGTAGTTTCGCTATAGGCCAGTTAGCACAGAGTAGCTTTTGTTTACGGACTGGTCCGCGCAAATGTTTTTATTAGTTTTGGAAAGTATTATAACACAATGTTAGGGATGTGAAAGTGATGGATTCGTTTGATCAGAAAAAAGGTTCGTGTGGATGTTGAAAATTTATTTGCTTTTTATATTATTTATAAAGTAGTTTTACAAAGTTTCAGTGCAATAGCATTGTTTTGTACTTTATTTTCTTACACTTGCAACTTCTCGTGGAATTATGAGTTGAAATTAGTAAAAAAAAGTCAATTTTTTAGTGAAAGTTCTGAAACATTTTCTGTTCGAGCTCTAAATTTCAGTTTTTAGAGGCTCCATTGTGCAACTAAAACATACTTAAAGGGAATGTGCACAAGAAAGGAACGAATTAAACCAACTGCTTATCCGAAAACACGTTTAACGCAAAAATTTTTTTTCTTTTGTGGTTTAAATGTTAGCCCTAAAATGAATATAGGTTTTTAGATATTGTAAATGTTTACATTAAGATTAGTATTATATTTTGTATCGTTGTACACAATACATCTATTTAGTTTGATCATATCTAACCATATTCTGTACACGGTTCAAAATACTCGTAGATAGGTAAATCAAAATAATATGACGGTTGATTTACGAGTCATTTTACTGATATCCTTAAAACTTTATTTATGATCTACGAGTAATTTTATTAAAGTCTTAAGGATATCTATAAGTTGACTAGTAAATCAAGTGTTATGTTATTTTGACTAAGCATATTCTACTAAAATATAATTCAGCAATTCTATAGATTGACGCATCTTTTATTTTTAGTAGGGGGCTAAAAGCATTTATAATATTTCATGTTATGATTCGGACTAAAGCAAGACTCGGATCTCCGCTTTACAGAACGTAGCGTTCACCTCACGATATTCCAAATAATATCATATACGCCTAATTCTTGCTTTATCTCATCCTCGAGCACAATAAGCACAATAATAAAAGCCACTCAAGTCTCGCATCCTTCTAATTCCCAGAGGAACAACTTTACAGAAATCACTTTGAGAGCCCCATAAAGCAGACACTTTTGCACACGCGAAGAGTTCCAAATTCTCGTCTGCGAAACATTTGGATGCACTGCGCGCGCAAATATCAAGAGAATTCATCCAGCGAATTTCGAAGCTAAAACTATCCGCTTCTCCCCTGGCGTACACATCTACAATACACCTTCTAACACCGACATATATATAAAGCATTGCGAACCCGGACGCTTTTCACTCTCGACGTCCGTCATCCATTTTTCATTTTTCCGAAGCTACAGTGAGAGAGAGAGGGTATTCGACTATGGTCCGAGAGTAGAGCTACACCGTTGCACCTCTGGCCCTGTCTATCTCCTCGGATTAGAGCTATCTATATATACATACAGTTCTCTCTCTCTCTCTCTCATTTTTTGCTTCTTTTTTACTTCTATCGCTAGGATTACGTGCATAGTAGAGTGTACAGAAGGGGGGTTGGGGGGAGTTGGAAATTTTACGCTTACATCGAAACTGTAACATGATGGATCGTCCCGAACTCGCGCGTACGCTATCTTTGCTTCTTCTCTCTCCTCTCCTGGATTTCGGATGCGCATAAATTGTAGACAACTCTTGGCTCTCTAGCCTTGACTTTTTTCGACCGGCTCTCTCTAGTCCGACTGCAGAGCCCGGCGAATTTGTTCCTTAAATGCGAGAATCATTTTCTCGGCGCAGGAAATCTCCGGCATAGCTACTCCGCGAGCGCTAAAGCGAAGATAAAGCCTTGTACTCGATTCCATAAGACCTTTTTGCGAGAGATGGTACTTTATTTTACCGCGGCTGTACTTTCAATCTACGCGCTTATATTTTAACATTTTTTTCAATTTCGCGCGGAATTGAAAACTGCTTACTCTACAATCTTGAAATGAATTTTCGTCTCTGTTTATAACGAAACGTTCGCTTTAATTAAAAGGAGTTCGTGTAATATTTGAAATTATAAATGTATAGATAAGAAATTAATTGTAAAATCATTCGCAATTGAAGGCAGAGAGGAGCAACTCGCTGAAACGATGTTAGAATTTTTTGCCTTTACAGATTCACGCGAAAATGCAAATAATTTGATATTAAGATTCTGGTCTCGTATATTGGCTCATCCTCGACGTGTACCGTTACGATGCATGTATTAAACTTTACACAAGCACGCTATAAATGGTTGGGCGTACGATCCAGAAACTAATTTCTCACCACTTTAAAGGCGCTTCCCACGCGTTGAGCTGTATTTTAAATAGACGTTTGCCTTCCTTTTAAAGGCAAAGAAATCCAATTTTTATAAACATTTGGAGAGAAAAAAATTATTTTTAATCACTTTATTTATATTTATGCTACATTTTACAATAATACTTTCCGTAAAACCAATTTCAGCGAGAAAAATTAATTTAGTTAAGCTACACTAGTTTTTGTGGAACGTAATACACAGGGGGAGAATGTAAAAAATCTGTAATTGCAAGTTGTTACAGGGGGTAAAAACAGGAACGTATTGCGAGACATAATGGGTGTCTTGACGGAGCTGCGCAAAGCTGCTGAGAGCAGTGGAGAGAGGGAGTCTGCAAGAACAGAGCGAAGGAGAACTGTTCGTCACGGGGAATGAAGTTTCAGTTTGAAATTCGCCGCCTCGAACTTTATTTGAAGATGATTTAGTAGTTCGTTAATTTGACGTGGAAATTTCAATTTTATAGATCGACTGTCATCGGACTTTAATTCTCCGACAATCTCTATTCTATTTGTGATAAATTATCGAAAAAAAAAGAATGGAACGAGAAAACTTGGTTGGCTAAATTACGAAAGGATGCTTACGTGTATATTGACATCCCGAGGGAAAAAAATGTTTCGCAATATTCAAATTTCGAATCTCGAAGTTGCGATATTCAAAGAGGGCCCACTTGTGTATGCGACTTCGTGTCTCTACTAGAATTAATAAGCTTTCGGAAATTACCATTTTCCGGTATCTCAATTTTTCAATGGCTTACGGCTCAAAATTTTGCTATCCCGATTCTGCATTATTCATAAAGCTGCGAAAAATTGTAGCATTATTTTTTTTAAATAAATGCATTTGTGCGTTCGTGTTCAAAATTACTTTTCATTTATTCTAAAAATATAATAGCGATTTATTACAATTGTTACTTATTTTGTTTCAACGTATATAGCTATATCCGGTTTCCGCTTCCAGCATCAAAGTATAGAAAATTTCACTTTAGCGAAAGAAGCTAAATTCCTCGGTGTATAAAACCATGGTATTCGCCCCCTCGATTCTCGCACATAAGAATACTTCAAAGAGCGAGAGAAAGAGTGAGAAAGCGCAAAAAAGGGAGTAACGGTAAACGCAAAAGCAACTAAAGCGAAAGTGTCCGGCCATTTCCAATAACTTTCTTCGCTCGCGTTCCGTAGTAAGGAGAGAAAAACGGCTTAGCGGTGGCCTGTAAAACACCTCGCAGTCAAGAGAAAATGATTTCCGTGCTTCGGGCGTATAGCCGCTGAGAGCTGGCAAGCCCTGGCAGAAAAGGGAGAGAGAGAGAGAGAGAGAGAGAGAGAACGAGCAAAAGTTCAAGCGTGCAAGTAGAAAGAGGTCGGAGAGCTAGACGAGAGTGAGAGAGAGAGAGATAGAGACTCGAGCCGGGGGAGGAAAAAGAGAGAGGGAGAGAGGGGGGAAAACCTCTGTAATTTCGACAACCTGTTGGCGCAAATTACTCACTTCGCTGTCGCGCCTCCCTCTCTCTCTCTCTTTCTCTCTCACTCACTCCCCCTCTCACTCGCACCATTACAAAATGTAGCATCGTTAGCGGGCCCCGCTAAAACACACAAGCAGCGCGAAATTGGCTTCGTCGAGAGACTGGGAGCGAGAGCGAGAGAGCAGGAGAGAGAGAGAGAGAGAGAGAGAGAGAGAGAGAGAGAGAGAGAAAGAGAAAGGAAAAAGGCTCGTAAATGCCTTATTGTAAGGTTTGGTCTTCTCTTTCCACGATGGGAAATGGAAAACTTGCCCTGCCCGAGGGGACGACATAAAGGAGGGGGTGGAAAGTTGGCATTCGCCGGAAGCGTGCTTGATTGCCGGAACGCGATGCCGTTCTTTAAGCGAGCGAAAAAAGGATGAAATCGCGGGGGTGTGAAGAGGGAGAGAGAGAACGGTTACGCAGGTATATGATGCGGTATGAGGAAAAAGTCGATTGATTTTCAATTTATCCTTTTCGTTCTTCTGTGATTTTCCCTGTTGTTTTCCAGGTGAAGAGCAGATATTTTTGTTCGTACTTGCGGGTCCATTAATCGACCGCCAAAATTTTTTGAATACTTTCATGATGAATATCGGTTTCTTCAAAATGCAGAAATTAATTCCTAGTCAAAATAAAATGTCGACTTTATTTTTTAAAATAAAATTCTAGCGCATTTGACTACAGAAACCAATGCGATTCTTTTTTCCTTCGCAACATTAATTGTGCATCGTGCATGAAGTGCTTGAAATGAAGTACGAGAATAAGGAAAATAAAACGTCGAATACATGAATGTACTGTTGGATGAAAGGAGACGAGTCTTTTTTATTCATCTCGTTTTGCTGGGAGCGAAATTGAATCTACAATATAGGATAGGGCGAATGAAATTTAAATATTTCAGCATTTTTTCTACTCTCGTTCGACCGTCCTTCTTTCATTTTCATTCATAAATAGGTGTATAACATTAAACGCGAGGTGAAATCTTAATACTTTTTAAATTAATTTTTTTTTTTTCGGACTTCTCTAATTTATCTGGTGGGTATAAGCAAAATCCGTATAGCTAATCTCATCGTTTATGCATTGGGACTTTAATCGTCATAAAAATGGTCGTAGTTACAAGCACCAGGTATCTTAGGAAGTAACCGCGAGCTCAGAACACCAGTCAACACCGCGTCAGATAACAAAATAAGTAAATATATAAGGCCTCTGTGAGGTCGTCGGCCGGAAGCGTTGGTCAATCAGTCGGTCAGACGCATCAGTACTATTCCTCCATCCTCTCTCTCTCTCTCTCTCTCTCTCTCTCTCTCTCCCTCCCTCATAGTTAGAGCGCAAAACAAACAAAAGCAAGTGCATGCGAAGACTGAAAGGGGGGCAGGCGCCACCGAGACGAGCATTAAAGTCAACAGCCTACCGAGCCACACACATTTGCAATAGCTGGCAAGGGTCATTAGCGGTTAATGATAGTGCCCGCGGGGTCTTGTGGCAACGGCTCGTCTAATCGGCCTTCTCCTCCACCTCCTGTAGACGTGCACATGTACACTTATACGCGTATGTGCGTGTGTACAATTGCAGTTTCCTTCTTCATCCAATGGCTAATGTACGTGGAATTGGGTACAATGTGCCGAGGAGAAGCGATAACAATCGAAGCTCTGGGATATAGCCGTCGATTGTATCTAATTCGCGCGCAAGATGCTTCTGAGATGTATCGATCGATCAGACGTGGATGGACGTTTAGGTGTGCACGTATAACTAACTGCCAAAGTATTCTGGATTAATGCTTTGTAAGACCGATATTTCAGTATAAACAAATAATCTAAATAAAAAAAAATAGTTTATAAGCTCCGCTCGCTCGGTTAAACTTGAACCAAGTATACCCAGCTCCTATAATTAATACGCGTTCCTTTTCAGTTTTCACTCCTCGTACCCCATCCCTCGTCCAAACAAAAATACATTAAACGCTTATACCGGATCGCAGTCAGAATCTTCGTTATATATACATTTGCCAGGCGACTTAAGTCCTTTGATCCATCGCCCTTCCCTCTCGTCCTCCTCCTCCTCGCTCACCATCCAAAATCCTTTCCAGTGGAAATATACCTGCCAGGGAATACGCAATCAGGATTATGTCCAATCTTGCCGCTTGACACACACACACACACACACACACATCCATCAATGAAGCTCTCGATCTAAAGGGTTGTGACGCTTGCTAACCTAGATATATAGGCAGAAGCGCAAACACCATCAAGATATAGGTGCTACCGAAGCCACGTCTTGTGCGTTAACGAGGCAATTTGCGGCAACCCAAGTCAATATATATATATATATATATATAGATGTATGTGTGGAAATGTAGAGGTTTGTAATATCGTGACTGTCTCGTTAACGAAACCACACTGTGGACGATGATAAAACGGGCGGAGAGGGCGAGGAGCTTGGGCGATTGCTCGAAACAGCTTCGGCTCGTACAATTTGATGCGCTGCTGCTGTGCATATCTCATCTCACGGTATTCTCTCTTGTTGAAACCCTTTATGTAGTGTATGTACTAGTGATAGCCATTTTTGAAAGCTCCACGGGGGCTTTCAAAAACGGCTTTGTGCGCGGCTGCAAAATTACGCTTCGCTTATCGGGAATGCGGTGCGTTAACGAGTACACGCCCTTCGCCATTTTTCTGTGTAAACGATGTAAGGGATTTTGCGTGTGTAAAAAAGTATTTAGGTCGCGTTTCTATTTTACGTTATCAATTATTTTCTACGCTTACATTTGAGTAATTGTAATACAGATGATTGCCATGTATTTATGTAGGTGCAACTTTAGAACATTTTCCAGTTAACAATAAGATATGGAATAGAAAAAAATGAATCGAACGGTCATACCCTTGAACACCGGTTGACAAAAAAAAACACACACAGTATACAACAAAAGCATTGACTTTCTATAGAAGATTGCGGTCGCGGGCGATGAAAAATGGATCTCTCACATACATGAGAGAGAATATCCCCGATAGGAGCGAAATCATATGTTGACCCTCTCGGCAAGAAGGCTGCCCAATGACATCGAACTCCGGCTGCTGCGTCACATTCGAAAGAGAGCGAAGGGTGTCCTTTATCTGCGGGATACTCGCGCGCGACGGCTTCACAGAACTGCCTGCCACGCGATCGCTCGATATACGGCTGACAATTAGATCAGAGGAAGAGGCAGGAAGGAAGCCGAGGGTGAAGTCATTCCGGTACGATAGTCTCTCCTCTCTCGACCACATGTTGCTTCGCGGGCAGAAAAAAGAAAGAAAAGACATGTTCTAAACTTGGCTCAGGGGAAGTTATCCTCGCGATTGCTTACGGCTTATTCAGCAGATGTGGACCCTTGTATATATACTATCGACAGTTACGCTCGACGAGACCAAGATTGGATGACGCTCCTCTCGCTACAGAGCCAACAGTTCAAAGTTACATAAAAATTTTCATCCGCCGAGATCTTTATGAGCGACTTTGGTGAATCTGAAAGAGTCGATCTTGATTGAAGGATCGAGGGGGGGGGGGAGAGAAACAAAATATTTTGTTCAAATCTCGTGTAGAAGGAGCGTATAGAGCCAAAGGTTTTTAGTGCTCATAAATTCGAATGAAATACAATTTTCGTGCGCTCTGATGGTGTAATCTCGGAAATGAATCGCTTGGGTCTTTCTGATCCATGTATATATGGAGTAATGCGATTGGTATGTAAAATACTTAATCGCCTTGTACAAGCCAAGTGTCTATCGAATGACTTTTGACAGAATCCAGTTTTATAAAAGCGATGACGTTCCGTTTTTATAGTGACACTTTTCGCATTGATTTTCATCGGAGGTATATCACGAGGCAACGCAAAACGAAAGCAAATACACTCGCATGTCAGTTTTACAGCATCTTTTAATTAACGCGACGTGTATGATAAAGCTTTTAAAAAACTACCGTCTAAACAATTCGTGATAAAATGAAGGCGAACATAAGATGCTGCATACCAATGACGTGTCGCGACCTAAAATTAAATTTAATTAAATTTAAAAAACAACAAGTGCATCATATCAAAAGTGAGAAGAAAGCCCAGTGCGTATAATCATCTCCAGCAGTGCATAAACCTTGCAGAGTGAGAGAGAGAGAGAGAGAGAGAGAGATCGCTTGGTCATAAATCGAAGCCGCGCACACGGTGTGTACGAGATTGCGTTGCACACGTGTAAGGGAAGTTATACGCGTATAAGAAAAAGAAGAAATATATCGATTAAGCGTGTCATCTGTCGCGTGTGTGTACGATAGTAGCAGCTGTAGCGCAGTGTGTGCACAGTTCGACTGTAACCGATTCGAATTGTTCAGATGCGCCGAGAGAGAGAGAGAGAGAGAGAGAGAGAGAGAGAATAAAACAAGGATATACCGTGTACTATATACTGCAGGGAAAACGCTGTGCGGGTGATACCAAAGAGTGGAAGAACATGTGCAACACGAGAGCTGCTCGACTGTCCGACTATAAATACACCTAGGTATCAACTTCGTTAAGGAAGCAAATGGTTTATCATTCCTTTGATGAACAGTCGAGTCTCGTTCGGAAAAGGTATAGTGTTTGCTATAAAATTGTTCGCTTATCCACAAAAGCGCTCAGCAGGATATTATTCGCCATGGCACAAGTACTTAAACCCTTATATGATTTTCACACAATGTATGCATATATGCAGGCAGCGCAAAAAGTATAGCCATAAATTACCTCAAACACGCGCTTGTTAATATTCAACAAGCCAAATTTTAAGCGCTATTCGCTATTACAATCAAACACACGTATATTCGTTCGGTCGTATGACACACACACACACACCCACTTACACCTGCGTGTGTACACAATTGTAAAGCCACACAAATCCGAGTTATACCAGGCAATTTCGAGAAATATATATACGCGTATATATATCGGAGGCACGGCGCGGCTGGTCGACACTTTTTACGATACGCACGCGTAAAATACACGCATGTGTAACCGGAGCTCTCTGGATATATCTCCAATATTCCTCCTCTCGCATTACGCATCGAGAATAATTCAGTGGCAGCGAGAGGACGATGACTGTATACGAGCTGGGGACACGTGTGTGTGTGTTTTATAGAGACGCGTAAGTAGAAAGTGTCCGGGCACAGCGAGACGAGGGAGGAAAATATTATGTCGTACGCTGCTGCTGGTCTCGACACCGTATACACATCGGCATGAACTCGTTTCTGAATGATGAAACAAGGATTTCAAGAGTCATGAAAGCTTTTCTTTTATACCAGAGAAAGAAGCACGAAACAAGTTTTACTTCGTCAAAGCGTCAGGCTATTAAAGGTTACAGCAATAGAGACATTATATTGCAGCAACGTCGCGAGACCTATTTTTAATCGCGCGCAACTGACAAAGATTCCGATCTTCATCAATCAAAATTATCCACTATAAAAATCCCCAACCGCCATTCATAAAACAAAGACAAGCCAGTCCAGTTTAAAAATAACTTTGGAGCTCGCCCGAGGCGGCTTATCGAAGACTCTCGAAACACTGGAAACAAATCAAGGCGTTTCCGATCCCTCGACAATATAGAAAGGCACCCAGATACGACCGAGTAGAGGAAAGGAAAAAAAAGCCAGCGAGAGATGTTAATTTAAATACACGCCCACATCGGGAATTCGATTAGAATTTTCGCGAGCAAAGCAAACGTTGCAGGGATCGAAGGGGAAAAGCGGCATGCACGGCCCTCGTTATCGGCCGCCTCCGCTTTATTAAGACCCGCCGACTGATAAATGTGTCAGCCACGGCACACCACAGGCTTTCCTCGTTGCGAGGCAAAACAGTTGGTTTAAGTCGATAAAATCGGGTTCTTCGAGGGGGGGGGGGGGAAGATCGACTCTTACGACCTTAAAAAGGAAAGCCTTCGCACGAAAGAAAGTCTTTAAGGGTAGTGCGGCTGTCCTAACGCGACTTGAAAAATGGCCTTTACGTTATTCTGGAGAATTTTGTTTGAAACGCGCGGGTTAAAGAAGCTCGTGCCGTTAGCCACGCGGTACGTTATTGACACGGGGCCAAATTTTATCGTGCAAATTTTCAGTGAATCGAGCGTTGACGAAAGTTTCCGTTTAGTTTTAATGTTTGTGAAGCGCGAATTAGTTAGTCAAATGATGTAAAATGGGTCGCTCGAAAATTTTGTACATTGACGGGCCATTTCATTATTATACGAAATAACTTTGTTATTCGGAGCGACTCACGCTATTATTCAAATATAGGAATATTTTAAAACATTATTTATGCATTCTCTTATCTAATTTGACAGAATGTTACGAAATTTTATATATATTCGTACAGTTGTTCGCATTAAACTTGATGGAAATTTCTATTCGGGGCGTTAAGTTTTACGTCGACAAATACACGAAATGTACGTTAATTGAGTAATTGCATACACGAATATGGTGTATTTTAATTCTATTTGTACGAATGGCCCAGAGTTAAACAATTAGCGTTAATTTTACGCAGCACTGTTTACTTTTGCACTTTGACTTTGGAATTGCGGAAAATATTATATATATGAAATAAAGCAAAGAAGTTGAAATTTTATAACCTACTTGAGTCATATTCTTTGATTTTAACCCGGTGCATCCAAGATATTTTTTCCATAAAATTATATGTTTATCAATCCCAAGTTTTTATTCCGCTACACGCAAACTTACTTCCGTTGCATTTTATTCCGACTCCGCAGGGAATCTCTATGAAAATTCCAGAACTTAATATAAAAATGGAACTCGCTCTCTCCTTTGTCCATGGCATAGAAACGTTTTATCGAAAAACGTGAAGTCCATGTTCACATTTTTCGATTTACACACTAAAACCGAAATCATATATTTTTATTTTTCATTCCGTCGGTCTACGGGGACGATCGGGCGGGTATTTCCGGGGCTACTTTAGCATCGCATCTCCTTTGAATATAAGGTTATATTCTCTTTGAGAAAGTAAAAGTCATCGGTATGATGAGTCTCCTGCGTAGATATGATCCTTTCCGTTCCTTTTGTTCTCTCTCTCTCTGCTTTTCTCTCTATCCTTTTATTTTCCTTTTTTATGCTTTTGCCTTGAAAATCTCAATGCGTATATACACCACAAACGTCGACTGGGAGCGTTACATACGAGGTAAGCTTTTTGAGCTAGTCGTGGATTTTTGTGATTGCTAAATTGATTTGGAGGAGTCGCGGTTGACACTCGCGCAAGATGGATGATGATTGATTAAATCTAGCTGAATGTATTTTAATGAATTTTATAAATAGGAACCACTGAGTGACTTTGGCGAAATGTTGGTTGAATGGTTAATAAATTTAGCTGGACTTCGGTATTTTTAGAACGAAGGTCTTCACCCTCGATATCTAAACACGATCTGATTGCCATTAAATTCTACATTGATACATTTGTAACTTGAAAGTATAGTAATGTTGTCATAACACGAATGTGCTAGAAATTGTTTAATATGTACTTGTACGTATTGTTACGATATAATCGAGAATTAATTAGTTTTCGAGATTTGTAAAGAATAATTGTGTTAAAAATTAATTAACTAATTGGAATATAGAAGAAGTGATGATAAACATCAGATTCGCGTGCCACCACCACGACTTATCAGCACAGCATTAATCAACACGGTGTGACTTACAGGAACAAAAAGCGTCGTGACATCGGTATACTTTATTTTTATTTGACGTGAATTATGTCAGAGTTTTTTTTTTCTAGAAAAATATTCGAACACGGTATAAGTGTGAGGAGAGAAGAAAATTTTTATTCTAGTCGAGTTTGAGTTTAGCTTTAATTTTCTGCACCCTGTAGATTTTCAATCTTCTATCTAGAGTGAAAGTACTATCGTTAATCCGAGACTCTATATATCTCGTTGGCGTGACAATTTCAGTAGGTTCAAAATTAACTTAACGAGAGTGAATACTCGGCTGTAATAAAATTTCGTTCAATTTTCATCGTCTCGTACAGTCACTTTACGCTTCTAGATCTTTCGAGGCAATTTAGATTAGCTGGAATGCGGCTCTTATCAGGACATTAATAAAATGAATAGAAACTTTGATAGAAGTATAGCGCATGAAATGGATGATAAATGTTTATGCAGTAATAAAATATTACTGGAATTGAAGGATAGGAGAAAATCTAAAGGATTGAATAAACATATGACGTAAGAAAACATGTGCACAAGCGAAGCACTCGATATCACATTTCGAATTGCCGTTCGAGTGTATTCGTCCCCAGGACACGTTAGACTATACTTCTACCATATCCCTCCAGGATTCGTAACCGCCTAAGAAAATATCGTACTCGCGTAGACCAGCCATGATTAAAAATGAACAGCATTACTCTGCACTCCTGTGTTTCAACATCTCTCTCTCTCTCTCTCTCTCTCTCTCTCTCTCTCTCTCTCTCTCTCTCTCTCTCTCTTCGCACATGCAAATTCAAAAAACGAAACCTAAAAAATATGAAAGATGAAACACACTCGCTGACTTTATTAACGCGTACGCAGCACATATATACAGGTACAGGTCAAAAAGACTTTCGTTTGCCGTTCGAAAAGCTGTAACGCGCGAAATCGCAGGCGCACAGTGGCTGCAGCCTCTTTCTATTATATGCTCACGACGCATTGCATTTTTAAAGGGCCGCGACGAAACGACGTGCGCGCGCGGTTCTTTGTTTTTTACCGCTCGATGGTGTGACGCTTTTTCCCCTTTTCGCGCTTCCTGCTTTAATTATTTCTTGCTTCTTTTTCTGTTTTTTTTTCGTCGGTGTGCACCGGACGTATGCGTTTGACACAAGCGAGTGAGTGACTCTGCGTGGATTGTTGAAATTTTTTTAAAATTTTTGAAATTTCAGCTTTGTTGAATATGAGGTCGATCGGCTTTTTAGGTGGAGGACACGAACGTTTGCGGTACTTTACAAAGGAAAAAATAGCGTGTGAGAGAAATTTTCCAGATTTTTTTTAACTAAAAATTACCGTAATTAGCATTTTTAATTTTCTAATATATGATGAATAAACACGTTGCCTGACTTTTTAGTATTCGAAAAAAATTTTATATCCAAACAAGAAAGTGAAAAAGAAACTTTCTGTCTAGTAATTTCTATTTAATTATAATAATTCAATGTTAACACTTTTCATTTCTACCTCGTTCATACAAAACTGCCAAGCAATCTTTAATCTCCCATTACAGCAGAAAATAATTATTTCATCAGATAGCAATTCCGCAAACGCAGGCTTTATTGAAAGAAACAACGAGGCAGCGAACGAATATCGAGGCGCTGTAAAATTTCATAGCCCCACGAATATGATGTCGTCGTATTCTCGCGGACAAGTTCATAAAAAAAAAACAACGAAGTTACACGATTCATTACCCCAAAACGAGAAACGCGCGCCGCGCCGTTGTAACGGTTGCCGCGCGGCAAATGAACGACATGAAACGCAAATAACCCACGGTTAAGGTGTATAACACGACGGAGAGGGAAAAAAAAAACACGAGCGGAAGAAAACAGTACTTTCGAGCCCTTAAAAAACGCTAGTCGTCGGGTCCTAGAGGGTAAAGTCAGTGAAGCGTGACGAAGGGTAAGGAGGAACTCGGCTACTCTCCCACTTTGACGCGAAATTAAAAATACCACGGGGTCTTTTTCATCATCGCTAAGATGTTGCTGATGCTGCTGTTGTGTGCCTATATACGGTCTTTTTTTTTGTTGCTTTGACTACCGGTGGCTGTTTGCATGGCCTAGATGGAAGATACTTTGTACAGGGAAAGAACGATTGTGCCCTCGGTTACAATTATTTTCGGCAAGGCGGATGTTTTGTGGAAATAGACGGAAGCTTATTAGGGATATTCAGTTGTGATGTGACGTTGAGTTGAGTCGCGTGGGAATATTTGAGAAAAATATCGGCTTATGCGAATTAAAATTAAAAATTCCGGAAAAAGGAACGATCGAAAGAAGAGATAGGTACAGTTGGGAAAACTCTTTATTCGCTTTCGGAATTCAAGGTGAGGGTATGCGAAGAGTTGAAAAAACGTAACGAAGATTGGAGAGCGTGGAGCACAAACCGAACCCATTAACCAATTTACCTAATTACAAATCGACTTCCACTTTAATCCGACAGATAAGGGATTTTATGAATTTTCCCCATGTACCTATATAGCGATTCATAGGATAAGGTTTGTTTTTGTTGCATCCCTCTTGAGAAGTTCCTTATCCTCCCACCGACGTTTAATCAAGCATCCTACGGCTCGGAGTGATTCGGAGCCCCGCACATTGTATCAAATGCAGAATTAGACAAGTAAAATAAGGCTCCCTCAGCCTCTCTCTCTCGCTCTCTCTACATGTAACGAGAGGGACCAAGAGAGTCTCTCGCGGTACCGTAAAACACTGCTCTCTATGCAATTCTCCTCCCTCCATCTTCTCCTCGCAAACGGGAAATACTACACCCCGGTAGATAACTCAAGGCGAGAGAGAGAGAGAGAGAGAGAGAGAGGAGGGAGAGAGAGCTGTTCTCTCCCGCGCCCAGACATAAAGGCTGGCGAAGCTCGCACCGCACGCCGCGAGGGAGAGGAACTTTTTATCGTCGTACTAAAATACCGGTGCTCCGCTCGTACGGTTTAATGATCCCCCACCATATATATATATATATATATGTACGTATACATATGTCTGTGTGTGTGTGGCTGTAGGTGCGTATGTGTGTTGACAACGATGACAGAGACACAGAGATAGCGGAGGTTTCCATGCCACCTATACATCTTTCACCGTGGCGCCCTTTCTCTTTCATTCGAAATAATTAAATTCCATTATTATCATTACCTCGTTATTATCGTTTTTAATTATCATTACCATTACCAGGGGTCCCCTTTTGACTTTTCGGTTTTATCGATCTTATGATTAATTTTACGCGCGCGTCTACTTCTTTTTACGATTTACCGTTAAAAGCCCCCCTGCCCCCTTTTTTTTCTTTTTGCGCGCTGCTGATAAGCGAGTTACTGCCGTGGCCGGCTAACTTTAAAACTTTAATCAATGTTAGCTTGCGAAAATTTTTTTTTAAATAATCTTTGCGACTGATCGACTGGAATTTACGATGGATACGAGAATTTCTGATTTTGTTTGACACTCGGTGTTTTTTATTGTCCGCTATCGTTTTAAGATAAAAATTCAATGTTAACTAGAGTTTTTAACGTGGTACACCAGAGCTTATCTAGAACATTTTTTTTGTGATATTTACGACGATAAGTGGAAAATTAAAAAAAAAATGTAAAGTAATAAATATAAGATTTTTACTGCCAATCTATAGAATTTAGATTAACGCAAGATCGAGTATTAATGGTAAAAATATAACAGTATACCCACCAAAAAAATGTATAATAATACCTAAATAAAGAACAATTCGATATTTTTGTTTTGTAACGTAAAGCTTTGGCTTGAAGAGAAAGGGGCACGGATGTATAACAAAGATAGAGTGAAACTAAAGCAAGATTGATTGATTACCTTTATTATGTTCTGCGGCAGATGAACCAAAAGGTAAAACCGTACGATAGTGCGAACAGATATAGAGCAACTTTACACAAACTTTATTTGCGGCATCACGAAAAATGAAAACAAATCCACGAAAATATTTTTCCTTTTTTTATATTAATTGAATTTGCTATTGGATATTCTACCGTACAGGAAAATTGAAAGCAGCCTTAGAAAGAAATGCTCATATTAATAAATGCAAATATTAAAAAATATGAATTTGTGTTGTTTCAGGCATATTGAGTTGCGCTTTATTGGGAAAAGAGTTAAACTTTTTATTTAAAAAATATTTTAAACGTGATCCAATAATTCTATTCCTCAAAATTAAATTTTTTTGTTCAAACACAAGCAAATGTAAATTCAGACTGATAAGAGCACTCCATTTTTCATTACAGTAGCATTCACTTTTCATTTATAATTTCAATTTTTCTGACATTTACACATATTTATTGTCTTCATATAACCTAAATTCATTTCACAAGTCTTACCTACTTTCGCTTTGAATAAATTAAGCAATCTAGTTGGATTGTGTCATATGACGAAACCTATTGAAAACTTAATTAACGAAAACATATTTGTATCCGCAACAAATCGAAAATAAAATATACGTGACGTCTGCAGTTATACTAGTCAACAAGACTTTAACACCTTTTCCATCCCTAACGCAAACCATTCTCACCATCAAATCCCCAAAATTTTCCCTTTAACATCACCCAACGCATAAGCATCTCATATTGACACACCGTATTTCGCTGTACCCATCGGCAAACATTTACAAGTAAAACCAGACGCGTGGTAGCCGCCAAAAAAAAGGAGGGGTATGAGAAGATTCTACGAGAGAAAAACCAACGGGGAGGAGCTATATATATACACAGGGTAACCCGAGTCCTTCGCTTCACTAGGATGTCTAGATAAAGCGAGCTAGAGTTAGAAAGAGCGAGCGAGAGAGAATTTCTCGAAAGCTCTCGGCTGAAGAGGCGACTTAAGAGACCGCTGGAAAAGCGCGCGCGAGATAGAGAAAGAGAGAAAGAGAGAGAGAGGGAGAGACAGAGAGTGAGAGAGAGAGTGAGTGAGGTAAACATCGGAACTGACAAAAGACGATGTACACAGTCGGTAATGGGTAACCCACACTCAACGCGTAAATGGAGTCGCCGCTTGTCGATCAATAAGACCGATGGACCGTAACACAGCAGCAGCAGCAGTAACAGCAGCAGCAACAGCAGCATAGACACGTCTCTCTTTTCCTTTGCCCGCGCCGCCGCCAGCGAATCTTGCTACTTCCTCGGATTTGTTCTCCTTTCATTCAGCAGACGCTCCTCTTTTTTCTCCTCCTCTTCCTCCCACCCCTCGACCCCCGTCATCCTCTTTTTTTTAGATCTTTCTCGTCTTTTTCGACTCGACGACACGGTTACCATGCGCTAATTAACATTATTATCGATCTTTTTGTCGAACTGCGAGAGTCTCTACACCGTCGGCGACTGCTAATTATCCATCAAAGTCGTTGGGTCTTCTTCTATTTCTTCCACTTCTTCTTCCTTTCCATTATCGTACTCTGGGATTTTTTTTCCCTTACCTTTTTTTTCCGATATCTAATTATGATGGATATTCTGCGTTTTCTGCAGGGGTCGCTGGTTCGTTTAGCGAACGAACGGGCCAATTTAGCTGCTTTGTAATAATTGATGTTTGCTTCGAGATTTATTTAAAATGAACGAGAAACATGGGTTGTTTGTTAAGAATACGAATGCTAATGGACTTCCTTTAATGAATTTACATCGAAGTACAAAATAGTATTATATCTATATTTGATAAATAGTATTAATTTCTCGTATAAATTTCTAAATTGTGATGAAGCTATAAAGTCCATATTTTTAGATTTCAAATTTCAAATTTTATTAATTTACTTTTATTTACGATCCTTTTAAAGTGTCCGTAATCAAAAATTCCTCCTTCGTAGGTTTTAAAAGTGTCTGTAATACAGCAGATCACACAAGGAAGGGAAATTCATTAAAATTTAGTATTATATCTATAATAATATCGATATCTTTTGATGTTGAACTATTGTCGTTTATAATATCATAGTAGTACGAAATATCCTACAGATATTCTAGTTAAGATACGAGTATAATTCAAAGAAAAATCCTTTGCCATTTAAAAATATCGTAAACCATTACGTGTAACAAAGGATCGTTGACATCCTAGATTTTATCGATATGAATTTATTGCAAAATTATATTTTCAAAGAAATCTTCGAAGCGCCTAATCCAACAAATGCCAATATCTAACCCGAATCCTTGTTTTTGTGCTTACAGTGCAGCGTGCACGCGGTCAAGTGCTTCGCGGGTGGTCCCCGCAAGAGCAACGAGTCCCAGTGCCCGATGCTCCAGTCCTGCCCGGAGAAGCAGCCGATCCTCGTGGGCTCCTCGACGACGACGCCCCCGGCCCTCCTACACGGCTCGTCGCGACCCAGCGGCAACAGCCGCCAGCGCAAACACGCCAACAGCACGAGCAGCGAGGTCAACTCGCCCCACAAGCAGAAGCGTCTGCGTCTCCAATTGGCGAAGGAGCGCAAGGCCAGCACGACCCTCGGCATCATCATGAGCGCCTTCACGATCTGCTGGCTGCCCTTCTTCGTCCTCGCCATGATCAGGATCTTCCTCAGCGATCCCGAGCACGTGCCCGCCTTCCTCTCCAGCATCTTCCTCTGGCTCGGCTACTGCAACAGCCTCCTCAACCCCATCATCTACGCCACCCTAAATCGCGACTTCCGCAAGCCCTTCCGGGAGATACTCTACTTCCGATGCGGCAATCTACAGCACATGATGCGCGAGGAGTTCTATCAGAGCCAGTACGGCGACCCGGTCAACAATTACGTGGTCAGGTCGACCAACGAGACCATCACGACGACGGCGACGTCAGCGGCTACGGCTGCCGCGGTCAACGCGGCCGCCGCCGCGGCTGCCGGGGCCACGAGGATCGACGCCAATGATATCGACGTGATCGACGTCACCTCGGCCAATCCGCCGAGCGAGAGCTTCCTGTGATTGGGCCGATCGCGCCGCGACTACTCGACGCCCATGACCATCTTTGATTTGGGCTTCGATGGAGGTTGACGCCCTGTGTCGTGCTGCTGAGACCGAGTGGACTGGAA
Source organism: Megastigmus stigmatizans (assembly GCA_900490015.1). Lineage (NCBI taxonomy): Eukaryota > Metazoa > Arthropoda > Insecta > Hymenoptera > Megastigmidae > Megastigmus > Megastigmus stigmatizans. The sequence goes on along the minus strand of UELV01142941.1, from coordinate 1,764 downwards.
CCGCGGATCTGATTGCTGTACGCGCGTGTTTCATGATTTATGATTTGGTGCGACTTGAGATTTTTTGTCGAGATCGTCGAGACAACAGATTGTAAATATTAGTTGATAATGTGCTATGAGGAATTTAGCGATCGAAAACTGCTGGGCACCTTTACGGTATTTGTGCAGCCTATTCTAATGTATGATTAATTATTGACTTGTATTGAGACAAAGCTACTACTGTTGAGCTTCTAAAATCGTAGATTGTTAAAAGTTCGGATGGATTGATAAGTTTATATACTTTAAATTTGTTACCGTTTAAAGAAATCTATTGCCATTTGTTTTTCTTCTTCTACAGTGTATAAGTATTGTTATGACCTTGTGTTTGAAATTTTGAATATTATAAGATTAATTAATTATAGTGCAGAGATTATATATACCAAATTGAAGTTAATTTGCTCGGCAAACAAACTCCGTCGTCTAGCAATATATAGAAAAAAAAAAGATAAATCTGTAATGCTTGGTAAAAGTCTTTATTCGTAAAGACAGAAAATATTAGATTATTATTTTTATTTTATTGTTACGTTTATTTTATCAAAATTGTATAAGGGATGTGCAAGAAGTTGAGATTATTTCAATAGCCGAATGTGTGTTACGTTGATAGCATGTAATGTATAAAATTTCGTTATGCAATTATGGTAGTTTCGACTGCAACTATTGATATTAAATGAAATAATGCGTACTATATTGTGCAATGCTTCGTTTAAAATTAATCAACAAAATTGTTTCCGTGACTCTTATTCTGTAGCGCTGTATAAAACTATAAAACTAATTAAGTGACGGAAAAGGAAGAAAAAACAAAACAGAACCACCGCCAACAGACTGACGCAAAAAGAAAGTCGAGCGAGACAGGGCAGTCGTGGGTATTTGTAACTATAATTAATAAACTCGAGTGTATGGTATGAAATAGGATGACTTCAATAGGAAGAAAATGCGAGAGACACTGTGTATTTTACTTTGCAAGAGAGAGAGAGAGAAAGACAGAGAGAGAGAGAAAAAGTGCGCGAAAATCATTAAAGAGAAGTTTTCTGTTCTGTGCTTGTATAATAAGTTTCGAGCTGAAAAACAACAGTTAGCGGAAGATGATCTTATCTCGATGAAAACCAAGATAATCCATGATGCAACTCTATACAAAAGAAAAAAAACTCGTGAATAAAAGAAGCTGTGAAAGTGACGATCTAACTGTCGTTCGATTGCGAGAGTATATAACTTGTACCCCTGGCAGTAGAAACTGTTGGAACTTCGATATTAATGATAAAAGAGAAGAAAAAAAAAATAAACAATTCAATGTCGACAACATTTTTTACATAAGCAGTCGTTAACCGTATACATATATATGTATAATATAACACACACATACAGGAGAAACAATCGGTGCATGCGAGATCTATCCCTCTTCTACGTAGATAATAGAGCGCGTAGAGAGCGAAGTAAGAAAGAAACTGTTTTTCAAATGATGTGTACGAGCGCGCTCAAGTATCTGCAGCGAGCTAATAAAAAGATATAAAAACAAAAAGCGCACCTCTCTCGGGCGATGAGTCGAAACGACAAAATTGTTTCGCGTCGAATCGAATTATCAAAAAGAATTATTTCGCAAACTAATCTCCTCTGTAACGAAACAATTTTCTCGTTGCGAAAAAGATCCGAGTGCGCGAAAACAAAAAAATAAGTCTATCGTAGTTAGCACGCGTACACACGCACACACACACGCACACACACACACAC
>UELV01142937.1:10064-21158 GCA_900490015.1 Megastigmus stigmatizans | reverse complement strand
TATATAGAGAGAGAGAGAGAGAGAGAGATAGAGAGAGAGAGAGAGAGAGAGAGAGAGAGAGAGCCGCCGTCGCCGCGCGCGCACTTCATCTCCGTGAAAATTCGCTTTCATCCTCGCCTCGCGCGCATTTCCTCTCCCTTCCCTTCTTCTCGCCGAGACCGTCCCGTATACGGAAAACCAAATTTTCCCTCTGCCAAGTCTCTCTCTCTCTCTCTCTCTTTCTCTCTCTTCCCCACTCCCACGATACACACATATCCTTTTTCAGCGCGTTGGCTGGAGCAGTGCACAATACTGCAGGAGCTGCTGGTGCTGCTGGCGGTCTGCTCTCCTACACACCCACACACACACTGCAGGGTTTTATACGCGTGGGAGAGAGGCTGCGCGCGACGAAGCGCGCGAGAGAAGGACAGAGCAGAAGGAGCGGAAGGAGGAGGAGGAGGAGGCGTTGCGCGCGCGAAGGGGGATCCTGGCCGATGCGAATGGGGATCGGCTGCCGTGCACACACCGGAGGCGAGAGCGCGGATATCCCAGAGAGACGCCAACAGTCTGCCGGCACGTCCCGAGGAACGCGGTCGCGAGAGCGAGTAGGCACCGGCCCCCGGTCCGCTGCTGCTGCACTGCACTCGTGTCATTCCATAGTCTCGGCGCCGCACGACGAGCACGTGTTCACCGTGTGTGCGCGCGCGCTCCCCGCTGTACCTCCGCGTACACACACACACACACACACAGCGGATATATATGTATATATAGAAGGGAAAGCCGGAGATCGGGGAACTGGAAGCTCGTGACTCTTGTTGAGAGGAGGCGCGAATGACACGGGAACGTGATTTCGGGAGCAAGAGGGATGAGGCCGCGCTGTTGTCGCCGATAGACTTTGACATCTTTTTCTCGAGGATTTTCACCTGTGCGTTGGTCCACCATCTATATACATACACACATCGCTGCTCTCTCGCTCTCTCTCTCTCTCTCTCTCTCTCTCTCTCTCTCTCTCTATCTGTTTTTCTCTCTTTTTTTTACTATCTGTTCCCGTTGTTTTTTTCCGATTGACTCTGTTGCTGCTGTTGTTCCTTTTTTTCGGGGGAGGGGGGAACTATTTTTGTTTGATTCGTAACACGATGAAAAAAAAGGCCGGGAAATGTTTTGCGCGCGTAACTTGGTGTATAGGGGAAGGGATGTTGAATATACGCGTTTGCGATTGTTTTGTTTTTCTTCGGGCTGTTTTTTTTTTCGCTCGTTGAGAATGTGGCTGTTTGGAGGGATTTTTCGGGTGGATTTTTTGCGCGATGCTTAGTATATTTTGTGTATGTAACTGGCAGAGTATTCGCGAATGCGGCTGTTGTGGATATTTTCTTTGCGAATCGAAAATCGCAGCTGCGGAGATCGACGATTTTATATATGTTGGCCTCTTTTTTCTTTTTGCTTCGGGCGATTCGATTCACGTAGCTGAAAATCGGTGGCCGTAGTACCCCTTTTTCTTCCCATGATTCCCATTGGATTTTCGAGACCTTTTCCTATAACTGTGCAGTGTTTCGTAGAAGTTTCAGTAAACATTGTTAGTTTTTCGTTTTTTTTTTATGGAGTATTTTTGTTTGAGAGTAATTTAGTTTTATTAGGTTTTAAACTATAGTTTATGTTATAGTGTACAGATTGATGTTCAAGTGCTTACTTATTTAGTTAAAATTTTTATATATTTCCGTTTGAAGAAACATTTAAGGATGTTTGCTTATAGTATACAATTTATATATATTAGAAAAAATTAGTGACTACGTAAAGGGAACATTTTAATTAATGGCTTACTCTCTGTACGTATCTGTAAATGAATAGAAAAGTTTTTTTTTTTTAGGTAATGAAATGAAAATAAGGGAAATTTGATTCGCTATTTTCATTTCATTCACCCATCTCTGCCAAGGTAAGTGGAGTTGCTTAGTTTACGTCTAACCGATTACCGTCGTTCAACTTATTTTAATTACAAAAAAATACTGGTCAGAGTCCTTTAAAATCAAAAATACACTTTTTAGTTTAAGTACAGTATTTAGATATTTTAGGGGATAAGCCAAAACTTAGTAATTGGTCGGACCACCGTGTAATAACTATACTTAGACCAGAATTACTAAATTAAAAAACATTCTACAAAATGGCCAGTTACTTTCCAGAAAAGATTTATATCTTCCACAAGATAGTCACTTTTACCGAAGTTATTATTTTCATTACTTAATGATAATACCAATACTAAAACCTGCAATCTAAGGATCTTGCGCAATTCTCATGTGTAAAATCGGCCCTCATCAAATCGGCAAAACATTCAGTATGATGTAGTTTATGATATCTTAAACAAAAGTATCTGCGAGTATAAGATCCCTAAATAGCCTGTTTTCATCTTACGGAGGTCAAAGGTCAGATTTTATATTCCGTAGTTTTTATAAATAAACTTCTTTTTCCATTAACGCTTATGCTAAAAGTGCTAAGGCCTATATTGCGTTATACTCGCAGACAATTTGACGGAAACTGTGAATCCATTATTTATGGGATTTATTCATTGGGACCACGACTCGTGGCTAAAATGACTGGAAATTTGGTGTAAAATAGCTCATAACTAGAGATGATATATAGTGGAATAAACGATTTCTTATATAGAGGTTACAACACATAAATGTAAAATCAGATTTTTCACCCTCTGGTCTCTTGAAAACTGACCATCCTTGGATTTAGTGTCCGTGGCGACTTTTATTCAGAATGTCATAAACTATAGCATAGGTACTGCATATTTCCAAATTCGACGGGAGCTGCTTTAGCATAAAGAATATATGTGGTCCTTTATTCTCATATTATATATATATGTATATTAAGCATACAATCTATAGCGTTATCCATAATTTATGTATTTCGCTTATTGCACATGAAAATAGTTATTGGCATATCAAAATGTTGTAACCGCCAAAATATTTCTACATATGCTTTTGATAGTTTCATAATCCAATTTATATTAATTCTCTAAACAATAATCATTATTGAATAATACGTAAAATAGGCATAAGGGTTATAATTAATAAATTATTTTCAGAATAAACATTTAACTTATAATCACAACAATTGATGCCTATTTAAAAAAATAGCTTAAACTTGTAATAGTAGAAGATTATATAATCTTTTACAAATTAATTATACTAAGTGGTCCCAAAATTCATCCGTTCGTCATACAAATCTAATTAGCTTCAATGTCAATTAAAACTAATGCTTGCTAGCTTACATAGTAATGTTAAAATTTCGGTAATCGTCGTGTGAACTAGAAAACTATGAAAATGAAAACGGGCACCAACATTTACCTATCTTCACTCATCATTGTTATCCAAATATGAAAAAGAATACTTTACTAATTAAGCAGATTCAAAAGGAAGCTAATATTCCCGTGATTTCGAAAAATGTTTTAATCTTTGCATTTAAAATAAAATGCTATTATGTACAAAGCTTGTGTAATTAGTTTGAAATACTAATCACTTAATTAAGTTGTTCATGAAAACATATAATGTTGAAATGAAAATTTTAGTTAATATTCAAGCAAAAAATAATAAATTTATAAAAAATAAATGCTCGTGGAAAGATTGCTTATTGAGCGATATTCTTTAATATTTTTTTCAATATTTATTTAATTTTGTCATTCAAAATGTTTAAATTTGTTGCAGTAGTATATTACGTTCTTGTATTAATGAAAAATCACACTTCCATATGCGACCTATTGTCAATTTTCATTTCTTATCTACACTCATGTATATATTTAACGTAATATAAGTACTAATGTAAAAGAAAAATTAACTCTGGATCTACATGGGAATAAAAATTGGTTACCCCAACTAATGACTTGATTAAATATGGCGCAAGCAGTAAAGATAGTACAGTAATCAATAGACAGCTAGTTTTTGTAACTATATTCTTGATACTCCATTTAACAGAGATAGTCTTTATTGATACAACCAAGTATAACAGCTATGACAACTAATTTCGAGTTTTTTTAATACGTTTGGTTTGTTTTCAAATTCCAATGTTGCCAAGTTTGAGTTTAAAATATATAGTCTGGCGAACTACAAATACACGTGGTGCACTGAACCAAGCCATTAGTTGCATACATCAATGTCAAATTTCAATGAAGTTACTTGGTTGATATATCAATTGAATTGGTTGCTTCTTATTTTACCATTAAAGTGTTGGTTTTTAACTCATTCTGCTGCACAAATAAAATATTACCATATCTCAATTATTAAGCATTGTGTAAAGTTAATAAGTAACTATTACAGAGTACGCGATAATGATTTTGTCTTAAAATCTAAAACAGACATAATCGAATTAATGAGTTTGTTTGCGGTAGCAAGATATTACGCGTTACCCACATTTTTTCCAAGTATTTATATACAGTTTAATATACTTTTTGCGAAACTGGGTATGTCCTCTATGTGTATCTCACGGAAATGAACTCTATAAAGATACTAAAAAATTTACGTCCAAAGTAGTTTACAATAACGATTATCATTCAGTTTTATTAAAGCCGAAACTATTTTAATCAAGTTCAAGCGAAACAATATCACAATGGTCGAACTTAAAGTTTAAAACTGTTCGATAAATACTTTATTGGCTTTCGGTGTATCTTTTCCCGCAGGGTGTATATACGCGCTTCCCGCACTTCTTTTTTTTTGCGAGCAAAACTAGTGGCGCTCGCCACGCACGAGGAAGTCACTTTTCGCCTTAATTAAACCACAGTGTAATCAAGCCTTATAAAATAGTTACATTGCGTCTTAGCTTTATTAAAGTGCATAAGTAATAATACTCCGCGGCCGTTGTGCGAAAATTAGCGAAAACGCTCCCCTCTCCCCCCTCGCGACCCACCGAAGTTTACGCAGCATTATCAATTTTAACGAGATGAAAATGAGATGCATCGTCGGCAACCACCTGCGAAGCTTTGCGAACGAAAAAAAAAAAGAGGCGAGGCGAATGCGGAAAAGGCCAAAGCGAGCTACATTATAATAGTCAACAACCCGGGCCGCTTGCTAACCCCCGTGAAAACGTGAACCGACGACTGAGTAACCTAAGTTCCCTTAATAACATGTTTAATAAACGTAATTTACAGGGATTTTTAACAAGAATTTAAAACCTTTGCGGGAATGGTTATGGAAAAAAAAAAAAGAATTAGCTAAAGGATAATGAGCGCGACCGAGTGTTTAATCCTTCCTCGAACGTAACACAATTTTTTGATGGACTAGTTGTGCATTCTTTTGAACAAATGAGTATTTTTTTTAAAGAAAATGGAAAAACCTTTCGAATAATCATTTTCTTTCAATAAGTATCATCTTAAATACAAAAAATGTTTCAAATGTAGAGAAAATATATATGAGAATATATAATCATATGAGATAAAAAATATACTATTTTATCCTAAAAATTTAAATTGTTTGAATTTAAAACATACATATTTAAATATTTTATAACTGTCCGTAAATTAAATTTGCATTAATACAGTTAATATTGTTCATTATGCAATTGATTATAATAAATTAGCCAATGCTAACACATATTTGAACTTTTTAAATGTAGAAAACCCGTGCAGCATATTAGTCGATTGAACTACTTTTATTTAAAAATAATACGTTTTTCCATTGATAATGCTAAAATACTTACGTAAAATACTTATGGAATAATGACATACAGGGAACAAAATATGTTTTCCATTATAAAATTAAATGAATAGCAACACCTTAATATCTCTGTGGACTTGTATTAATTTTACATTCCAACATAAACATCCAACTTAAACTGTAAACCCGTAACAAATTCATTACAAAGTACCTGCAGTAACATAAATAATTCTCTTTTTCAATGTTTTTCTTTTCTATAGATATAGCAATGTTTTTTACAAAACATTATAAAAACATGCTTTGAGTTCTTGCAAGTAAAACGCGTGCACCTATATCATTCTCATATTTCGCGAACGGCTAAACCGATTTAATCCACCAATCCTCCCTTTCTTTGTTTCTAGCTTCTATTTAAAATATCTATTTATATACTCAGAATAAAAATACTTCTCCTAAAGTACAAAAAATTCAAACACACGCACAAAAAAATTTTCTCTGAGGAAGCATTAAGTTACAGAATAAAATTTAATTTATTTTATTTAACTGTATTACACTATTCCACTGAGCAATATATTTTTTTTAATTGCGTAATAACTATTATGTTATTCAAATTTATCTTATATTACATAATAATCACAAAAAATTGTTCATTTCTCAACCATATCGTTTAGAAACGTTTATCAGTTAACTTGTAATTATAAGATTCAATCCAGCTAATAGCAGTCTACAAATAAAATTGAACCATCCGAGCCAACGCTAAAAACAAATATCAAAAGCAGACGCAAGATATAATTTTGTCGCTAATGGTGCGCATCACCACCGCAGATACACACACGTCGCTTTTCTCGCGATACGTAAATGGTTTATATTGAATCGTCGCGGGAGGGGGATATAGACGTGCCGCTAGCAGGAAGAAACTTATAGTGTTAAAACGGTCCGGGACAGGTAGATTTTCTTCCGTCTCTCTTGCAGGAAGCTCGGCATGTGTCTCTTCCTTTGTCGCTCGGCGCAAGCTCTCGGCACAGTAGCTATGGGAGAGCGCGCGGCAAGCCGAACGAGCGAGAGAATTATGAGGGCTTTGCCGCGACCAAACTACTCACGAACATTAAGGGTCATTACAATGCCCATAAATTGCGAACACCGTCTGCCACGATATTTACGCCATCAATTCAGCGCACCGGCGGCGGCGCGACGCGAGCTTGCAGCCGCTTGCAGTTCCAGCCCCTTATAATCGCTACTTGCGCGCGAGCTGATGCCGCGACACCCCTTGTTATACCTAGATTCGCTCTCTCTCTCTCTCTCTCTCTCTCTCTCTCTCTCTCTCCTGTTAGAGACGCGACGTCCGTCACGATTTTCTATATTTTTATTTGCGGCCGTCGTACACTTTCTTAGAGGTAAAATAAGCTTTTGGTTAGATTCAATGTTGCAGGTGTGCTTGAAAAAGTTGATTAGAGTTTGCATTTTTAATTGATCTTTGGGTTTTCAGACATTCGAAATTGGTTTAAGTAAAATGACTTCGCAACAAGCTGAGTGTATTAATTCGGGGCTTCTATATATGCGCATCGATATTTGTAGAATCGGTTTTTTGACGTAGACGATATCCGTTATTCTTTTATTTTCCGTGACTAGAGAAGTGGTTTTTAGTTCAAAATATCTTGAAAAAAATAGAAAAAATTGAAAAAAATATTAATATTAAGGACGATAAGTAAGAACAATTCAAATCATTTCTATAACAACCAAAATTTTTTTATTTAAAAATTAGCTCGTGTTATATTCTGACCATTAGGTTTATAGCGTTTTAAATTATATTGCGACAGAACAGAAGAGCATTGACTAAGTAAAAGGAAAACTCGGTATTCTCGGAAACGTTGCATTTTTAATACCTCTATCAATCTGAAGTCTGGTTTTATCTGTTTGAATAATAGATTAACAAAAGTACGAAAGTTATAATTCTTTAAAAGAATAATCTTAAAAGTTTTCAATTTTTAAGAAACAGTCATTATAATTATTCATGAGAATTCATTAAAGAAATTCATAAATACTTTATGAATGACTTAACAGATTATATAAAATGTTCGCTAATTGGTCAAATACTGTTTCGTAGAATGGAATTAAATTGTCCAGAATCGCTTTCTCCGAACAAGATGCTTACATCTGTAATAAGTTTTTATGCAATCAATACCTTCCATTTTTCTTCAACTTTCTTCTTTGCGTTTTCTCTCTTATTGTATTAATTCTTGGATGGTAGACTGGCTTAATAGTTTAAACTAATTAAGATAATTAGAATAAAAAGTAACAAACGAGTTATTTTTCTATTTCAATTTGGACGAAGATTTTTATACAAGTAGCTCAGACTAAGCATTTTAGGTGTCTTAGACGGTTCGATGTGCCACAAAAGGGCTAATAATAAGTACAACCGTTTACATTCGATTTCAAATATAGTTGTTATTATTTTTAACGTTCAAATTCGCAACAAGTAGGAAATCCACTTAATGTTTGATCAATCCACCATTTCATAGTTAAAAATGCTATTTGCTGTGCTCTGTATTGTGGAGATACAGTTGTATGTAGAGCTTCTTTCGTATTAATATTTTAGCATTTAACCTTTACCATAATCAAACAATTTCTAAAAAAGCCTCTCGGAGTAGCATAAAATCTTTAAAAGCTTGCGACCCATATTTATACTTTACTGTTGTGCTACTACACTCACGAGTCGCTAAATAAAGTTGCGCTTGCGGTTACGTATACAGTTAAAATTTATTAAAAAATTCAGGCTTTCGAATTTTTCAAAAGCTCACGATCAACATTTATAGTTTTACTGGATTGTTATAAGTAAGATAAGTAATCCTTGTCTTTTCCGTAAGTTTTTTTTACTATAAATTTAAATGTATTATAATATTAATTTATTTCTTTTATACATATTTCTGCTTATTATGTCAGGTATACGAACAAATTAAATTGTGGATGTAGAAGTGGACAGTATGCTTACAAAATGGGTGTAGAATTAGAGAAAAATATATTTTAACTTACTGTGTCTGATTTGCCTTGAATTTACGCAGATATAATCTAATTCTTTTATTTTCACTTATAAATATTATATTATATAAATCTTAGCGATGAGATTTCAATGATAAATTCTCTTAAATGAGTTTTGTTCATTCATTACTATTTAGCTTGTTTTTTCCCTCAAATATTCCAATCACGTGGAACATGAAAAGTATTTTAAAAAATAAAATTAGATATTTTATTAGCAAGAAAAGTTGAAAAAATAAGTTTATAATTCACCACATCAAGTACGGAAGAAAGCATTAATTTTCAATAGAGCTAAGTTTTCACTTCCCCTATTACTTAGTAACGGCTGGATTATTTTTTTTTTTTTGACATTTATAATGTTTTTTATACTCCAAATAATATAAGCGTTTATTTCATAAGTTTCTCATGAGACTTGCTTTAATTTTTATACTGTGGATCTTTTACTTAGTTCACATTAAAACTACTTCTAAATACGTTCTTGCTAACTTTAAATTACCAACCGTATGAAAACTATAAAATCATACAAATACAGGTACAGTTTCGGAAGCGCGCGCATTCTTCCCACTGATACCGAAAAAAAAAAGATGCATCACTTTAATTAAGCGACGAACGCGCGGTAAAAGGGTTCACCAGTCCTTTATATAACAGTTATGGCGCAACTTGTCGATGAAAACGCTGTCGTGCGTGGGTAATCCCTGACACAAAAAAAGCCCTAGTATTTTTTTTTTTCATCGGATAATGAAAGGCACGGAAGATTATCGAGAGCCATTAAATGCAGAAGGGATTCGTTGAACTCCAACGAAGTGCCTCCCGCTCTCCCCCCACCTCGTCCACCCATTTTTGTTCACTCTGTTCCTCCCTCCTTCTCATTCTATATGTTTTTTTTTATGCGAGAACCGCATGAATTTTAAGTTACGTCGAATCGCGCGAATTGAATTTTTTCGCAGTGAGAGAGAGAGAGAGAGAGAGAGAGAGAGAGAAAGAACAGGATGAAAAGTGCATAACTGTCAGTTTTAGTTGATACCGCGAGCGCTGACACGCCGTTGCAGTTACGCGCTACAAGTGCGAAATTAATAACACTGCGCCTCGTTGTCGCGGGAATTTTTGGACAGGATTTTGGAGCGGCAGCGGCGGTGCGAGTAAATTTGCGGCATCGAGGTGCATTTGTTATGCGCCTAAGGGTTGTGATTACCGGCAAGTTCAGCCGCGCGCGCGCGTAAACTTTTCGCTTCAGTCCCGGACTACTCTTTGTTTTACTTAATAATTTCGGCTCGTGTGCCGCAACCGCAGCACTGCATTACTTAGAGCTAAATGTGCGCGAACGGCCGCAGAGAGAAAGCGAGATAAAAGTAAATAGCGCTGCACTGCACACCGACTCGATACAATTGTATGCTTCGCGCTTTATATATATATATTGTCAAGAGTTGAGCACCAAACGAAAACCTTCATTTCTAATCGATTGACTTCTTTTGTTTGTATTCCGCTGCATTCGTATATAATTGACAATCAACAAATAAGATTTACTTTTTATCAAAGCGTAAAATAATTAGTATTCAATTTTATTCTTCAATATTTATATTCCTGGGGATCGAGTGATAACCGGTATTATTAATTTTGCGATAACTATATTTAGCAAGTGATTTCGCAATTTTAATTAATAATCTGTTTACAGTGAATTAAACATTAAATAAAATGGCAAAATCGCAAAATATCTCGTATTGCGTCTGCATGATCGTATATAATATGTGAAAGTTGCATTGGTTCGATCAACGTTGATTTGTTATATATATTATCTTCTGCAAATATCGCTAATACGTTCTGTAGTTGTATGCCGATTTAATGAACATATCAAGCAAACGAATAAACCGTTGCAACGATTTCCATGGGATCGTTCGACAACATTATTTTTTAGTCAGATTTTAAACTTTCCTATATTGAAAAAGCCAATAATTACGTATAATTAATTAGCCCAGCGCGTTCATAACATTAATTAATAAATTATCAATTTACGAGGGATAGGAGATTTTATTGCATCGAGCCTGGTAGTTCACCATCGATGTACATCTCAATTTTTGATGAATTCGACAAATCCGCGCGCGGCGAAATCCTTTCAAATTCATTCAAACTAAACTCCTATATATACGGTATAGATATATTATATATACCAAGGGTTTTGTCAGATAGCCAAGAATGTGTCAAAAGCAAGAGAAAATTAATTAAATTTATCACAGTTTAGTAGAGGTCCATACATCTCGTGCGGCGCATAACGTGAAGCAGCTCGCAGTGCAGCCGGGCCACGGAGCAAAGAAGGTACATAGAGACAGAGAAAGAGGAATGTATAGAGCATCCGGAGCGAACAAGCAATCGCACTAAAAGTATATAAGGCAAGATCCTCTAGGAAAAAGGGGTAGGGAGAGAGAGAGAGAGAGAGAGAGATAGAGAG
>UELV01142937.1:0-10012 GCA_900490015.1 Megastigmus stigmatizans | reverse complement strand
GGGGGGGGGCATTGCGGGGGTGTGAGGAGGATGGAAGGGAAGCTGCTGGGGTCACAGCGTATATAGTCGATAAACAGAATGAATATTTAGCGAGTTTGGCGGAAGCGCGCGCCGCGTAAATGCCGCGAAGTGCGCCGAGAGAGAGAGAGAGAGAGAGAGGGGGGGGAGGGAGCTTCCTATATCTATGGACATCTAGGACGAGAGTTGGCTGGCGTATAAGGTTTGCGGGGTACAGGGTAGGTAAAATTCGGTGTAGTGGCCGTGGCTATATACATACAGGGCGTGTATATATGTATAGGGAGCGGAGATCGGGCGATGCACACGCGCGCTAGGCGCAACCGCACCCCGCAACAGGCGAATTTCCGAATTCCTTATTATGCATGCTTCCAAGTCCTGCCGCTCTGCCGCCGCCGACTTTAGCTCGGCCCCATATACCTAAGATGCACGCGCCTCAATATAACAATGCCTAAGTGTCCGTGTGTGTCCGTGTGTGTGTATGAGTTTGCGGCCTAAGTGCAGCAGCAACTCTTTTTGCTCTCTCCGCCGCTGCCGTGTGCATGTGCGAGTGCGAGGAACTCTTTAAGACGCTTTAAGTTATCGTCCCAATTAGTTGGGGGGGGAGTCGCGGCTAAATTTATATATCGACGGCGCTGCAGGCGAACGAGTCGCGAGCTGCTGCTGCTGTGCTTACATGTACCGTCCTTGCGGGGGGAATTCGATATGGGAACTGGATCATGGACGCAAGGTTTTGGGCAAACTATTTCCTTTTTTCTTTTATTTTCCTATTACGTGGCGGTAAAATCGCTGAGATATTTTTATGCAATTACTATCGCACGCAGTAAGATGACAGTTTAATTTTGGAGCTGTGTTCATTGCGTATATATATTATATACTTTATCGCGCTTTAATCTTCTTAGCGAATTATATCGGCAACACTTTGTGTCATACATTATAGGAAAAGTGGCCTCGTGGTACGTATCGATCTCAAAAAATGTCGTATATTATATACGTGAAATCCTGCTCGCTTATATATACTCCGTATTTTTGCGAGAAACAAATTTCGCTTATTCGACCGTTTAATAACGTATAGCTTGAATCTTTACGAATACTCCGCTATAACAGTGTATACAGATATATAATATACATTTTTCAAAGAATGAATCACACCTGACCTGATAAATGTATGTGGCCTTAGAAAGTGGAAATTCTGTGACGCTTTAAAATCGCGCGGGTTTCATATCTGCTATTCGTTCTGCGATTCATCATTGTACACTGGCGCTGCACGCAAACAACGCGAAACAGCTGCATTATAAGTATTACTTTTTTCGCTTTTATACTTTTTGCGGAGACAATGTTTATACTCTCTGCGTAGGACTAATTTTCATTCAGACACTTGTGTTTTAAAAAAGTCGCTTATTTATTGAAACATTCAGTAATTTGATATTAATTGTAAGTTTTTACCGTTATATTTACACCATTGGATTTGAATAAACACAATTTGAGTATGAAAAAATAAATTACTGGTTAAATATTCATAAATGGTACTACTATATGCAAAATAAATGTAAGTATAGATAGAGCCAGATACGATACGACCATAATTCAAAGCAAAAACTGTTAGCGTCGATATTTTCTATTTTCCTTTTAAAATAGACAACAGGTTCGTTCAAAATTTTCTCAACTTAATTTATGTTCGGGTTTCCTCGGAATGAAAAGTTGGTTGCGCTTCAATTTAAAGTTTCCCAACTAATTTTGTTTATAAATTTTCCATATGATTGAAGAACATCCATTCTCGAAAGATTTTAACATATTTTCCAAGTTTCTTTATCGATTCTTGCTTGATGTCATAATTTGTACAGCATCTATACGTAATGTTGCATAAATAAACATATATATTGTATTATTGGCAACTTAAAAGTTTTGGAAAAATAGAAACTACTATTATTACTGTTACTTGCAGGTTACATATATAATCAATATAATATGAAAATGAAATTTCATCAAATGATTATGAAATTATTATGAGTTGTTATAATGTTAACAACCTAATGGCGCATAACTTTTATCTTCAGCGCATTTCATTAATGATATTGGATTTTCATAAAATGAAGGAAATTTTATAATACTCTGAAACTAAAGGAAGATACTCAATGGTTTTTCTAACAAGAAGATGAAAGACGCACAGATTTCAATCAATATTCATAGCATATAAAGCACTTAATTTAAAAAAATATTAGATTGGCTTCGAAAGATGTAATGAAAGTTTGTTTAGAATCAATGCATGTCTCAGTATGCAACTACTTCTATACATAGTTTTTATGGAACGCAGGTATAATTTGGATTTTTTTAAAATTAGTACGACGATCAGTTAAAAAGACTGAACATTTTAAAAATTACATATTTTTGTAAAAACTGAAACGGACTGTAAGTGTCTCATGCGGCTATTTTAGGGTGAAATTCGGTTGTATTTTGAAGTTCCAATTTCTAATTCACCAAATAATCAGTATAAACATTTCGTATAACAGAATATCCGAGAGCCGCGATCAAGAATACACCTCGTCTAACAAACGCAATAAAAATGAAAGCTCGGCGGCGGCCGCATCAAAAGCACAAATTCCTTGAAAAATCTCGTGCGTATAAATCTTCTTCCTCTTTTTTTTTCTTCTCCGCAGCTCTTTACTTTATATATGCCATATAAATGATCGGGGCCCGCGCGCGTGTGAAGAAAGAGGGCGAAAGTAGGGGTAGGGCAGCAAAGGAGGCTGGGGAGTAAGGAAGCCGAAGAATTCCGCGAAAAAACGAGCGGCAGAAAAGTAATTTTCTTAGGGATCGCGCGGCATATATATATATATAGGCGGGGGGAGGCGAGCAGTTTCGACTGCCGCGCACACAAGCTCTCCGCGAACCGGGAAAAATCATTAGTTAAAACGTCAAAGACAGAGGCAAGTGTGCTTTTTTTCTCTCTCTCCATCCGCCGCACGCATAATATTCCTCCTTCTCCTCCTCCTCGTTCTGCTTCCCTTTAACCCCGCAGTAGCGACTCTCCGAGTGTATGCCGAGGAGTGCAGCAGCAGCAGCAGCAGCAGCAACGGAAAATTTCGCGGGAAAACTTTCCCGCGGCACGTATATATCGACATTTCAATTTCTCCCATAAATTACCCTCTGCGCTCTGTGTGCTATCGCGAGAGAAAGAGAGAGGAAAAGGGTACGGAGGGGAAAAGGGAGATTCGCACAAATCGCGACGCCGGAGGAAAAGTCGAGAATATGAAGCCCTCATCTTCGGTCCCTTTCTTAACTTTAGCGTCTTCGCCCGCGCGAGCTCCTGTCCTCTTAAGGATTATCGCACTATTTATTGTGGTTGCCCGCATTTTTATCGCTCGCTTGTTGAACATGGTTTTTTTTTCCTTTTTCCTTTCGTTTTTTTTTAATACTCCCTAGTTATCGCCCCATTCTCACGTTTTACATGTTTTCGTTGTGTCTCTGAATTCTAACTTGTACCGTATACGTCTTATATACTAAATTGAACTGACGAACCTCGTTCCTTGTGTTTTTGTTTTCTACATATCTTGTTCTATCGGCTCATGGACCGTCATAAATAATATTGTGTGAGCAAGATTTATGCATATATAATATTTATGAAAGTTATAATAGACTAATAATAAGTTAATTAAGGCAACTAAATCCTATAACTCTTACTTGGATAAAATCACGCGTGGCAGAACGATTTCTGCAATATTCATATAGTATAACATTATTATATAAAAAAACAAAACAAAAGCATTAAAATGACAAAGTTATCTGAATTCTCCCGAAATAATATCCTTAGAGGCTCGCGCACACTGAAAACGCAGATGTCAATCTCGGCACAGCCAATTAAACTTTATCCAACGCTTCTGACGTCGCGGCGCATTCTTCTTCCCCTTCTTCCCCTTCTTCCCCCCTGTGTCGCGCTCTCCATTAGCGGTCTCTCGCGGCAAAAAGTTCTTATTTACATCCATCGGTCTTGCGCGCGCTTCTTGTTTTCGTGCAGCAGCAGCAGCAGTATACTCGGATTGCGCACTCTACTTTTCGTAGCCTCCCCCCCCCCCCCCCCCCCCCTTTTGTACATACCAGACCAAAATCGAAAGTTTTCTAATATGCGCACAGAATCCTTTGAATGTATGAAATTCAGCGGAGATATCGAAGAAAGGAGGAGAACCTCGCGCGACGCGCATTCGGGAGCGAGAAAGACACAGAGAAGGACAGAGCTAGAGAGAGAGAGAGAGAGAGAGAGAGAGAGCATCAGGGACAGTAGTGCAGAAGCTCGCGCGCGCACCGGCGTAGGGCGAAAACTGGGAAAGTCGTTAGAACTTTCGGGAACTCGATCTTGCGGGCGAAGAAGAGGAAGAGAGAGAGAGAGAGAGAGAGGGAGAGCGAATGCACGCGCAAAGCAGCGACTCGGCTGAAGAAAAGCCCCGCACGTGTTATTTTTCGTATGAAAATATGATCCTCCTCCCCCCCTCCACCTCCTCCTCCATCTTCGCCTTCTCCTGCCAGCCTTTATTGTTTTAACCTGGCTTTCGTGTCGGCGAGATATGCCTTTTTATTGCACGTAAAGTCAATTCAACAAGTTTTCGATCCATTATATATATACATATATATGTGTGTATAACTGTACACTCGTCGACGCTCTGCCTTGTAGATCCGCGAGATATTCGTCAGTTTTGGTACGATTGCGTATACGTAGGTTTTGGTGGAAATTATTTTTGGAAGTTACATGGGCTGTGCTTTGATTCGTTCGGGGAGGATGTACATGGATTGGGCGTGATTTTAATGAAAATTGTGCGGGCGATGGACGATGGTAACGGTCGCAGAAATATTTAACGCGTTAGAGATAATTTCATCTGTGATGACATATTGCATTAACCTTCGATTGTAGATATTTGGATGTAGTACTAAATATACAGTACAAATTTAAATAGAGGAGTTGAAATTACCATGCAGACAAGGCAGTTAATTTTATATATTTATATTCGGTAAATCGATTCGGTATATGAAATCTACTAACATTTGCTCGAATTGCATTACTACAAAACCATATTAATTTTAAAGTGTTGTATAAGTATATATATATAATCATTCGAAATATTACGAGTTTCCTAGTTCATTATCTGGTGTAAGCTCTGCATTCGATGCGGTAATCTGATTGTACAATAAGGTTTGGGAGAGAAAATCATATTTCAAGAAATTCAATATAATTTCAATAAAAGAAAAAAAGAAAGAATTATAAAGCAATCAATTATTAAAATCATATATTGAACAGGCGTAACGACTGTAACATGTTTTAGTCGGATGCACGTTCGAAATCGATACTGCAGCTGTAATATTCCTATACGCACTTTTCGTCCGTAAGTCTGTAGGATATAAATTACATTTAAAACCCCCAACAATTTACAACTCCGGGCGCATTTATTAATTATTATTTCATTATTACTCGATGTGAGTATAGCAAGATTGGAAATAGACATTTCGCGTATTCGCTTTCGTGTAATAATATGCCGCGATATTGAATTGTCGGCTGGAATATCCCCCCCCCCCCGCGCGCGTGTGCGTGCGGTTTTAACGGGGCGCGCATTACTATGCAAATGGAATCGGATCTTGGCTCCAGAAAAAAATGGATAAAAAATAAACTTTCGCTCTTCGCGCGCGCTCGCGCCCCTCTATGACTAAATAATTATTTCACCGCCACACAACGCGGGATAAAAATTGTACGTAAATATGCTCGTACAAAGAAATGCCGCACAAGATCCGATTGACGTTTAATTAAATCGAGTATTGTATATACTCTTACACTTAATGAAACATTGGAATATAATTTCTGCGACAGCTCTTTTATTTCAGAGTGAATCGTGCACAAAATTCATTTTTTTTTTCATCTAAGATCTTTTTCAGCGTTGTGATTTTGAATTTTTGAATTAGCTGAAAATTTATGTATACGATAAAGTAAGAGAAATATCGAGAGTATAACTGCATCCGATCGACAAATTCTCATGATGATACAAACCGGCGCGCAACAATTAAAACTACCAAATTTGCCGGTGCACCGAATTAACGGACCTAATTTAGCCAAGTTCCAACGCGGATGTGTCCACTCTAACGAATACCACAAACAATAATAAAAAGGCAAATGGCTTTTAACACACATTCGGGCAGCTGGGGACGCCGCATCGCGCGCACTGCAACCCTCCGATTTGGGTTAACGAACTTCCGATAAACCGAGTTAACAACCTAATTAAATGTTTCGTTTCATAAATCACTTGGGTGAAAAATGAGCCTCATCATCCGCGCGAGCAGTAGCAGCTGCTGCGGCGCTTCTTCCCGTCTCTTCTGCATAGACCGACCGTCCGAAAAAACAATATACTTACGAGCGGAGGAAAAAAACGTACGGCGAGGAGCAGCAGCACAGCGGCTATTACGAGGGGGTGGAATCAAAGCGCAATCAGCTCTCTCTCTCTCTCGCGGAATTATAAACAAGCGGCGGAGGAAAAAGTTTTGGTTAAGAGGCGCGAGACCGTCGAAATAAATATAAGAGAGAGAGAGAGAGAGTGGAGTTGAATACGGCCCATTACGTATTCGACATGAATGGAATTTCAAATGCAGATTAGCCGCTGTGCGCTGGGTCTGACTTGCCTCGACTCGTCCACATCTGCTCTCTGTTTAGCCAGCGACGGAGCGGTTTCTCGGAGAAGGAAGAGAACAAAAAATTTATGCACAACGAAAGGAATTATTTTGGTTTTACGAAAAAAAGAAAAGGCTTTCCTTAGACCGCGGCCGAGCTTTTATACCGGGGGAATCGAGGTGAAAACGCAAGACTCGTGAAAGTGGCGAGTGAAAAAGCGGCCGGGGATCCCCACACCCCTTCGCGGCTACTTATTCGCATTTCTAATTAAAATGTAATTGCTACTTTGATACAACCACGGGTGGGGGAGTAAAGGACGCGGAGCGATCCTTCATGCGCTCTAGCAATTTGCGAAAATTTCCGCAGTACAAAAGCTCACTTGAGTCATTGCGCCACCTTGCAATTCTCATATATGCGCCCATCATTATACTTATTGCATCAGCGTGCTTTTCTCCCTTAATGTTTGCGTTTCTTCGTCTGATTAGGTATTTTTCAAATCGACGGATTTTTTTATCGTACCGATGCAAAAATTGCATATCTTGCACGGATTTCTACGCACGACTGGATAATTATGAGGTGCTTCGGTATATTATAGCGTAATATTCATAATTCTGCAATAAAAGATCATTCCGTGAGTTATATTGTACTTTACGATAAATATTAGAATTATGTTGCAATTATTCAGTGTAAGCATTGAATAATGAATTACCTATCGCCTGAATTTTCAAACTACTGTCGAATTACGCCTATAATCTCATTTATAACGATAGCCTATATAAACATCGTTAAAGGAATGACGGACTGATGAATTTGATTAATTATTTATCTTCCCCATATTTTTGGCTGCGCGTGCAATAATCAGAATTGTTATTGCACTCGAAAGCCTTTAAAATAACAATGAAAGCAGTAGCTTTGAATTATTTTAGTATGCCCGTCAATGAAAATTCAATACCTTAATGTCGGATTTCATTGCGAAAATAACGTATTGCAGAATAATATACTTATCTTATTTAGCTTTTAAACGCCAAGTTGATTAAATATGATCAGTCAAATTTTTTTAAGTATCAGAGAACAATTTCCAAGAGCAGCCTACATCATAAAAATATACGATATCCTATTCTACCTTATATTAACATTAATTTTTTCCTAAAACTATATAAAATTCGAAATTAAATAAAAATCTACAATTTCATTTTTAAAATTAAATAAGTAACCACATAAAAGATACAAAAAGCTAAGAATTTTCTGTAAAGTCTTATTCGACTTTAAAGAGATTAAAAATATAATATTCTCGTTCTTTCTAAAATCCTTTCTTAAGCTTTATTCTTACCCATCGTGATGTAAAATGTAGTGCACCCACTGCTACATCGTGCAAAAAGTTACAACTGTTTTTTTTCTATTTAAAATAAAAATATAATAAGCCCAATATTCATAATAAAGCCATCATCATTCTTGCCTTTTTAATTATTTTTACATAATCGAAACTAAAAACTTGCCTTAGTAGAAACTATTACATGATCGAAATTCAAAACTCGCCTAAGTAAAGCTATTGCAAAATTAACTGAATTCTTTAAGGTAGATTGTAGTAGGTATTGCGCGAATAGATTGAGCATAACTTATTTTACAAAGCAACGAGAATTTCCGAGTTAGTTTGAGCACGAAGAATGTATATTTTGCTTAAAGAAATCTGAAATGTCGCTCCTCGAGACGATAAACATTGTTTATTACTGAGCTGATCCGTCTACTCTGCAGATGCTATTAACGATTCTATTAATGTATATAGCGTAGCGCGATCCTTTTCACCTTAGATCTCGTTTACACGTAGTGAAGACTAATAGTCGAACGTTCTTGTCTGCTTCGGAAGCAATTTCTCGTAGATCACTATAATTTCGACAGCCTTTACTTTAGTTCTTGCCCTACTCCTGGGTTAGATAGTATTCGAGCGAGAGAAAGAGAGACAGGTTAAAAATGTTTATTTTTAAAAGGTCGGAAAGCTATTTTCCTATTCACTCACTTTTCATTTTACCTGAGTTTAACATCATCATTTTACTCTTATTGTGTTTAGTTGATTTTCGTTTGGCTGGTATTAACTATAAATGTGTTGTATGAGGTTCATTATATTTTTTAAGATTATATACATCAAGTATAGTGAAGCTCGTTTGTATTGAAAATATAAATGTAGTCGAAATTAATATAATCTGTTTTAAGACATGTTTGTTTGTGTTTCCAGCCCAGTATTATTGACACGGAATGATCGATCGGGAGAGGACGTTTTTTGCGGTGTTATTGGCCTTGCTAATTTATCCAGGCGATAATTTAGGTGAGTTTACCTTAAATTTAATGTAATAAAGTTACTAGAAATATACCATGTCCAAAATAGAATTAAGGCTATCAATCGGATTGCATAAATACGTTATTCCAAAATCATGTATAAAACTCACACTTTACTCGTAGCAAACTCTTCTCAAAGAACATATTTTACGAAGAATAAAAATGATTTCGATTTCAAGTATAAGAACAATTGAAAATGAATACTAGTGATTGTTAATTTTTTATTATACATTTACCTTTAATTTCTTGGATCTAAATTTCTTGGGTCTTATATTAAACATTGAAATATTTAATGAGGTTCTAACTCTCTGACTAAACTTATTCCTATATACCACTGCAATATTTGTCGATATTGTATTATTGTACCCTTATGTGCATGTAATTGTTTGTTAAATCATGGTAGGCGTGTAATTGCGAGCAGATATTCGCGGCAAGGATTGTCACGTTATCATAATTTGCGATTGATAGAGGTTAATATGGTACTTTCTTTTTCATTTTCTCACTTGTTCTTATTCAATTAAATCTAATTAAATTCAATTAACTAATTAAATTTTACTAAAAATGTTGAGAAACATATAGATTAGAATTTATCATTACACAGTTAGCTATTTTTATTTCTGTGATTGATGTATTCATAATTTTGCGTATATGGAAAGTTTTCGAGATATTTTATATACTGTTCCTTTTTATTTAAAAAAAAAATTTATGCAACATACCGTGAAGGGCGTAATTCCGGATCAGACCCCCTTTCCTGATCAATTCGTTATATAAATCATTATATTTAGATTTATTTGAATGGAAATTCATAAATAAAAATATATGATATTTATGAAATATTCACTTACCTAGTATCAAAGTTTGAGAATATATTTGTTTGTAGAAAATTAAAAAAAAAAAAAAAATATATAATTTCGGACGTCTTCATGTGAATTGAGATCGACGCCATTTTCTTACAGTCGCCCGTAAGAAACGCGCTTTCAGTTTTAGTTTTGTTGTGCGATGCTTTTTCACCGTCACGAGGTA
>UELV01142935.1:0-29181 GCA_900490015.1 Megastigmus stigmatizans | reverse complement strand
GTACAATTTAGTTTACTTTAAAAAAAACGAGAGTTGTCTGAACATAGTCGCAGTTATTTCAAAGGCCACACTGTTGAATTGAACGCAAATCGAGTTTGATGCATTTTAACCACGAACTCGTTGTAAAATCAACTATTCATTCATTGACTTGACTATACGTTGTTGAATCAACTAACAAAAAGTTGACTTGACTATAATTTTGTTAAAATAATGGCATGTTTGTTAAGTTAACAATGCTATTGTTGATACAATTGAATTTTTTTCTCTGTGTACAATTTCAATTATATAATAATATATTTAATTGCATAGACTATAGAAATAAAATTTTTTTGTTCAATTGAAAAAGCTATTCCAAAAACGAAAAACATGCAAATTTTGGCAAATCAAGATAAAAGAAGCTAATTCCTTGTACTCCCCATATTTATGGAGACCTGGAAATTTCAGTGAGTGCCGTGTGCCGTTAAGAAGCGCAAAATAATAAAATTTTAATGTAAAAAAGGTGCAGGATGCAGATATCAGACCAGTCCTGTAACCTCATTGACATGGTGACTCCGCTCTTATTATTCACATCCCCATTCGAGTCCTCCAGCTTCTTATCCGACGCGCTGCGGCACAGCAAGAGACTGGGGTAATTTTCCAGGATGACGTTGTAGAGGCGTGAATTAGACGACAGTGACTCGAGTACTTCCAGCGGTACCTTTAACAATTTTTGGAATGTTTTTTCTTGTAAACTTAATCAGAAAATACGATGTAATAAAGACAATGGAATGTATGCAGCTAGAATTTAAAATTAGTTATTCTTTTAGATGCTAATAAGTTAGTATGCAAATTCCGCGTTGAAGCAGCTTCTCAGTCCTCGCCTCAAGACCTTGGCAGAATTATATACGTGAAATGTGCTTAAGATGTAGTGAAAAGGTTTGAGTTGAGAAGGTTAAAGGCAAGAGTTCAGTGCTCAAGGTTTAAGGTGAGGCTCGAGGCGAGGCTCGAGGGAAAAAATAGTTGCGATTCTCGTGAAATATCACGAAGTCGGACACAATGACCGCTTTACGAAGAAATCCATATACAAAAGACATTTGTACTGATTCCCGTAGATTATGCGATATTGAACCGTGAAATTGATAGGCAATGAAGTACTATTTAAATGTACATTTTCATTAAGTATAACAGATTTTGACTTCAATTTTTATAATGATATCAGACAAGTGATCTTACTTCAAATTCATTTTTTTTAAATGACAAACATAAAACTTACATTATTTTAAATAA
Source organism: Megastigmus stigmatizans (assembly GCA_900490015.1). Classification (NCBI taxonomy): domain Eukaryota; kingdom Metazoa; phylum Arthropoda; class Insecta; order Hymenoptera; family Megastigmidae; genus Megastigmus; species Megastigmus stigmatizans. The sequence continues at coordinate 27,915 of UELV01142935.1, read as the reverse complement.
TAAAAATAAACACTACAATGATTTGGCATTGCGTAAATTATTTAATATAAACTCATTAATCGCGAGCAAAATAAACGTTTGAAAGGCATTATAACAGACATTTTATGCTTTATAAAATGATTTGCGTGAGTATAACAAGAGGATGCCACACCCATTGTACCGTGCAGAATTGACTAAAACGTGATCTATGGACTTTGAAGGAAAAAAAACGTAATCGATATTTATCGAGTTTCTGCGATGTTCTTATTTCGGAAAATAATTTAGATTTCAGAGAAAAATTCTTTTATAGTTAAAATTTTCATTTTATAAAAGTGCAAAGTAAAAATGTAAAAAATAATGTACTTGTATTATAAAATGTAAATTGTTTAGGTTTTGAAATACGTAACAGAAAGATAACAAATTTAGATCGAACGTTAATAGTAGATTTATGTAATCAGATACATAATTTTTGTAATCAGATAAAACTCCATTGGAATGACGTTTGCGTGTGCATGAAATTCGTAAAATACTAAACGTAGTCATATAGATTTCTATCTAGCGCCATAAACTTCAAGTACTGGTTAATCAAAAGATTTAGCTACACTTATATATGTATATACCTTTTCGCTCTGCCTGACGAAGGTCGGCAAATTGACGACACTCCTGAAGGCGGGATTGCCACCAGGACTGCTGCGCGTCTCCGTGCTGGTCCTGAGATTCTGCAGCAGGTACTCGGGCGCCTTGCCGCTCTTCATCAGCCTCCTAAGCTCCTCCACCCCGGGAAAATCCTCGTCGACCGGACTGCTCTGCGACCTATTGCCATCCTGCGACCTACCACCGGCTCCGCCCTGCGACTTCTTCGGCGACAACAGGCCCTGCTGCTTCTTCTGCTCCTGTATCCACCACTCGGGATCTCTCATCACGGTGCCGCATACGATCATGTTGAAGAATGTGCCTGACAACAGAAGAACGCAGCCCCGCCAGCCGTACTCCTCGATGAAAAAGGTCGTCATGGGGGCGTAGACGAAGGTCCCGATACCCGTGCCGCACGCACCGAGGCCTACCGCCAAGGTGCGCTTCTTGTCGAACCAGAACGCGATGCTCACTACCGCGGTGACGTAGCACAGACCCAGACCCAGCCCCGCCAGCACGCCGAACGTCAAATACATTACCCCGATGCTGTGCGCGTAGCTGCTCAGGACGAAACCCGTGCCCGAGATTATACCACCTGCTATGGTCATCTTGCGACAACCGTACCTATCGACCAGTGCTGACATTATTGGACCCGAGAGCAGCGGCACGGCCATGAAGAGCGAGCCTATCCAGGCGGTCGTGGCTTTGGATGCCTCGAACTCGTATAGAAACTCGATGTAGAGGAGGCCAAAGCTGAAGGACACGCCGTCTGCTATCATGGATATGCACAGAGATGAGAACACCACGACCCAACCCCAGCCTCCGTCTGGGATCTTGGGCTTCTTCTTCAAGTCACTGGTCATATTGTCCGAGTCGTCGTCATCATAGATCTCGAGTACGGCCTCCGAGCCATCGATCGAATCCTTGTCCGTATCCTGATACAGATCTTTCTCTCTGTATATCGAATTGGGCAAGGTATTCGACTCGGACTCTGAATACTGTCTCTTGACCAAGATGCCTTGGGTCCTCTCTGGACTAGTCTCCTGCTTCTCGACTATCCCATCCTTGTCGTTCTCTAACTTGTTATTTTGTCGATCGGAATCTTGATCGGGTTTATCTGTCGGGCTGACACCTACAGTGAGATTCGGTGAGGTCAGATAGCTTTCCGTAGGAGTCGCTGGGATCCTTTCCTCGGTGCATTCTGTACCAGGTGACTCGAAGTCCAGCTGTTTCACGTCCAGATCCTCGTCATAAAGATCGGGATTCGAGGTTGTGGCCAGGGAAAGATCCGCATCCTGAGAGAAGGACTCAAGGCTCTTGTCTATGGTTAATCCAGGGGTAGAGGGAACTCCTCTTTCGTCGGCAATACTGCTGAGATTCTCTGTATCCTCGTCATCTCTTCCAATACCTGAACTCTCGGAGGGCGTTTCCGGTGCTGGTGCAGCAGCCGGAGCTGCTGCTGTTGCTACTGCTGCTACTGCTGCTACTGCTGCTACTGCTGCTACTGCTGCTACTTGCGGCGGTGGTGGTGATGATACCGATGCAACATCGTTTTGCTTAGCGTCTGGTTCATTGCTCAGCGTTGCATCTTCTGGCGAACTTGGGAACAAAGTAGGACTGCCATTGTGCCAGCCAACCAATGGTGCAGGTCCTTTCTTCACCTTGGCTAGAACGGCCACGTCGTTTTCCTGATCCTTCGATGGCTGTTCCAGCGAATCTTTCTTCGAGTCTTTCGACGACGTGTCCTTCGGATAGTCCACGAACCTCTGATAATTACTATTCTCCTTCTTAGCGTACAGACCTTCCTTCCTAGTGGCCGAAGTTGGGGATAAGGTCGCTGAAGTATCACCTCCGGCGAGATTGTTGTTGACTGGATGGCTGAGGCGCTGGGGATGATGATGATTGGTGGTTGGCTTATTGGGTTGACGATGCGCCTGATGATTGCTAATGCTGTCTCGCAGGAAGTTCCGATTTCTGTCGGCCATCCTGCTGCTGCTTTCGGCTTCTAAATGTATGTATTACTGGTGCTCGATTGGCTCCAGCGGCGCGGCCAGCCCTTCAGCCCTTGGATCTCGCCGCGGTAATCGCCTGGATGACCTTCACCTACCATAAGGACCACTGAGGGGTACGCGGCACGAGGTTCTCGAGACGACGACGGGCGCCTCCTCAGCATGCACCCTCCTTTGACTGCCGAGTCCTGCCGAGTCAAGAGAAGCAATAACAGAATTAATGATTGTACAGCGATGATGGGCATTAAATGGTAACGTTATCATTTTTTGCATCAAGTAGAGAAAAAGCAATTTTGAGAGTGCTTGTGCACTCAGCAATTAAATACATATATAGCTTTAGCTTCAAAAATTTATCTGTAGGAGATCTTTTGGCATATCACGTGAATTTATTTTTACTTGAATCGTTAAAGTTCATAAATACATATCAATCTTAAACAGTATTTTGAAAGTGATTAAGTTATGAAATAAATTAAATCCAGCGATATTTTTAACCCTTAGATCGCCGGAAAACCAAAGTTTTGGCTCAACCTCGACCAAGCATACTAAGTGCATTTAAATATCCTTTTACCCCTGTAATAACATATTTATTCTTAAAATTTATGAAGTTTTCTTTATTCAGAATTTTTATTATTGTAATTGTCTTAAGTTATCATTCAGAAACATTTAAAGTATTTAAAATTTTAAGAACTGAACTGTCCAAAACAATTTAAACTTAAAATAGAAATATCAATTAATTTAATAAAGTTTATAGTGAATTCGTTGGTTTTAAGATGTATGTTCCTTTCACTTGTTGCATTTGGTGCATTTAATCACAGATAATTTTAATGTTATACCTACAGTTTTATTATTATCACACGTACAATGATTACATTCCACATTCAATATAAAATGATGCTTAAATAGATTACACTTACTATCAGATTAAAATGTCTGACGTACCAATTTTATCGCAAGGTCAGAAATCGTTTTTAAAACTATCATGACAAATAATTAAATTGTTTCATTGCTCCAGATGCATACATACATATGCAGTAGTATAATCATCTCAATTTATTTGTAGTATATTCAAATGCGTTTCAGAGATTTTTCATTCAAGGTGAATATATTATTTGTAAAGGTTTAATATTTAATGTAAGAAAAAAAAAACAATTTCTGAACTTGTGACACTAAATTTGATTATCTTATTTCAAATAACTTTTTCAAGGATAATGTCTTGATCTATTTCCAGATGGTATGTACAAAAAAATAAGTACAGAAAAAAAGTATTATGTATTACACAAAATTTTTACAATTTTCGCGATTATTGAAAATTCTATAATTTATCAATATCGACATTGATTACTAAGTATTATTTCTGTATATAAATAATATTAAAATAAATAAATACAATTTTCAAATAGAATTTAATATTTCTAGTGCCAGAAAAAGAAAATTAAGTTTTAAAAAGTTATCTGTTGACACACGATTAATTACATTGGTAGTCAGACAGTTTTACAAACTTCCATACTAAAATTTTACATTGTAAAGCAAAAATTGCACACCTAAGCTTTAATAGTAACTTTACCATTAAGAAAATTTGCAATTCAATTTGTATAATTCAGCATCCTATGATTTTCGAATGCTTTATCCAATCTTGTAGAATTTTCGCTTTAGAACATGAAAACTTTAGCATGAATTCTAATTCTTACCTATAAAATCGATTACAAACTAAAATTAGTAAAAAGGGCCAAGCAAGCTTTTTACTCACCATTGAGGTAATGTACAAAATGACATTCATCTGTAACATGCAGTCGTGATTGGGTGTAGAAAAGTGCGTGCGACACCCGGTATGTGAAGTGTTTTTACATACAAAATCAAAGTGCAAATAAACTAAGGTGCCAACTAAATATAAAAATACGTGCAAATAAATCCACGTGAGCATAGCATTGGTTCGACAATGATTGGCGTACATTTGTGCATATACGGTATGGCATGCTGAAAAATAAGTATTAAGGATCACAAAAGAAATAAAACCAATTTAAATTAAAAACAAACTGAAAAACTAAAAATCAACATTAGATTAGTAAAAATTATTAATACTATAGCTTACAAACTACATGCATAAATAAATAAATAGATGATAAAAGCATGCAAAGAGTAAATTTCAGAGGATTAGTAAATGATGGTAACTTGATAATTTATTACCATATTTATAATTTATAATCTTTTTTTTTTCGATGATTTTCATTTCATAGAATAAGATTATCGTTATACATTATGTTATTCATATTGTTATTGTTATTCACAAAACATGCACTAATTTAAATTCCGAAGTTTAAACACCACGTTATTGCCTGTACAATTGAATATGAAACAATTTTATACTTTTTCAGTATCGTTACTTTGCGCTGCGATCGAATAACATTGTAGCGAACAGTAAGTGCGCGACAAACAACATAAAACAGGCAGTAGGAGATATGTAAGATTTCTTTCCTCGTAAAATTATTCTTAGGATTAAGACGGCAAACGAAGAGCAGTAGCAAAATCCGGAGGACTGATTTACCACCAATTTGACGCAAATTTGACGTGTTTGCCAGGACCGAATGCGTCATGTGAACATTACGCTTTCGAAAATCTCCTTATCTAAGGTCTTATATTACTGACGCCTCGAAAAATTAAGGAAATACGTGGAAAAACAGATTCTTAATTCTCAACGACATGTATACGAAGATAATATTGTATTAATACTATTAGGAGGTTATAGTACTACTTACAAAATCAATTACAAACATTATTTTAAATTTCTATGCAGAAAGTCTTTATTTTTTAGTTTACCGAAATTCATTTTTATTCGACTAATTATTAAAAATTATTAAATATATCTGTCTCAAGTGCATTAAATACTGAAATTACATAACGTACACATTAGCTCATTAGTTAAATAAATAGAATGATTCGCCGGAAATTATGTAAACAATTCAGAATTCGTGATTCAAAGAGGCTAATAAGAGATATAAAACTTTAATGTTGCGTTATTAATAAAACGGCATATAATAAAAGAGGAGGAGAGAGAAAATCTGGCCGATGTAGATTAAAAAGATTTACAGTGGAGGATTAATGAATGGTACGGTGTAATCGCAAAGAAATGCTCGCGGCGCGTCACTTTCCCGCAGACTAAATAACAGAATTTCAGACGCACCTTATCTAATGCAATATATCGCCGACTCTTACGAGTCAAGCGACTGATTATTTTTTTTTCTCCTAAAGATTACATTTTCTGATTATATACACAATTGTTTGCTTTAATTCCTGATTTTTCCATCTAAAGTCTAAATTCATTTTCATTATCTTTTTAATTCTGAAAAAAATTTGACGTACAAAAGTAGTATAAGCGGAAATTCAAGTCATTGCATAAGCGAGCTACCAAGTAGACGGATATTTTATTCATAAATACAAAGATTTGATCTTGCGATTGTTTCCATTATAAAAAAAAATTTCAGATCAAAGAAAAACTGCTATTCGCACGATAACTATTATTTCTTTTTTTTTGTGTAGAGTAGTCTTACACAATAACTCAATGATATTTATCTGAGGCTGAAATCGTCTATTATGTAACAATACTAACGTAGATAATAAGAGCTACTGAATTTCAGAAGAAAATCATTGTCATAGCTGCAGTGATTCCAAATAAAAGATCGAATCGAGATATAACATCAAATTTTTGTTTCAAAGCTTATTAATCACATTCTTCACAAAAGATATATATATATAACGTTCAGAAGGTAAAGCACGGCTGTATATAATTCATCGATGAAAATAATAAACGTGATCGAAGATAATTCTACAACATATCAGTGTAGCTATCAACGAAGCGTCACAATCCCCTTTCTCGAAAAACAAAATTTCCCACGGTCATCGCCCATATATAACCCAACACGACCATCCCCTTTCACAAGCAATTTCCCGAACGAACCAGAAAAGACCGGTATTCACACACATATATATAGGTATAACGCATTACAAATTCGCAGGGAACGCTCGTGTTCATTAATCAGTTTAGCCCAGATACGGAAAATGCACGCGGCACCCAGTGTGTCTGCAATGTGCGCTAGAGCTCCTGGCCCTGAGTGCACATCCCAGAGACGTCATTCCAAGGGAAATATCATCGTGGGTCGCGCGAGGCCTTCGACGCCGGATTAAATGGCGCGAGCGCCCGACTGTTGGTGCACAGCGAGTATCTGCATCGTCCAAAATAAAATGACCGAGAGAGAGAGAGAGAGAGAGAGAGAGAGAGAGAGAGAGAGAGAGAGAAGTGCAGCTAGCGTAATTCGGGTTAGTGGTTCATCGATTAGAGTGTGCTGCACACGTGCGTGTTGTGATACTACTCCTTCTCTCTCTCTCTCTCTCTCTCTCTCTCTCTCTCGCTCCTGCGCGATGCGCAAGGATCATTTTCTCCTTCGCGTTCCGGTGTGTGTGTGTGTGTATGTGTGTGTGTGTGTGTGTGTGTAAGGAGCCATTTTGCATGGTTGAAGGTCCAGAATTCCGAGGGAAGAGACTCTGTGACATGGCCATGAACGCTAAGAGAAAAGAGTATGCGTTTCGGATGCTGCGCGTCCCTGTTTTGAGGGTCGAGACTTGGAATTGGGGTAAATGTTTGGAGTTATCATTGAATTCTTTCTCTATAAAATTGATCATTTACTTAAGATTACTTTCAAGGGAGAAGTGTGCATAAATTATTCTAAAGTAGCAATTAGTACTTTTATCGGTGTATTTTTGATGCATAAAACAGTCGTTTGGACTAAAAGGATGACGCACTTACTTTTCACAACTCTAAATTTCTAAAAAACATTGAATCTTTTCTCCATAAATATTGTTAATTTATATAATAAAAAAATGCTTTGGCTAAAGTATAATTGCCGCGCGCATTTAGGGAGAAAATCGCTTTCCCGAGTTGCCGCATTGGCCTTAATGTTTCCCTCAACATCCCGCGCACGACTCCCAGTATTACTCCTAATCATTTCCGCGTCGTTCCATCGGCCCCAATAAAATCGCAAGCTCACGAAGTTCGCGAAAAACCGTTGCGATAAACGAGCCCCAACTTTATAATGCGACGTATACAAACAAACCACACACACACACACACACACACACACACACACACACAGGAAGGAGATGATTGATTAGCGCTTTCTTAATTCGTTATTACCTCGAGCGCGCAATTCACACGCAATACTGACGCGGCATGCACGTGTCGAAGGTCAAAAACTTTGAATGAAATTTGTCAAGTGTGACGGTAGATCATTTTTCACGTGCCTTCAGTTGGTAATATAAGTAAACGGTTCGTGTTGTTCAGTGAATTCTGTTTTAACGTTATCGACAAGCCAATTGACAAACCGATAAGGATGTGAGCTGATAATGACTGCATTTAGTATTCGCTATGAATTATACGTTAAACTTATAATGTTAATAAAATTATTTATTCAGATAAGATTTTAATTTATTAGTACATTTTATATGATGTATATACACACATATAAATATATATATATATATTCCAAATGAATTGCGTGACTCAATGCCCTTGTGCGTGTATTAAATTCTTTAAGAAATTTCCAGAATATGTAGACGTAAAACGAGTTACCGGGATCAATATATATAACTTTACTCGCGCAAAGAGCGTTTGATATTTTTATTAAACTTTGTACAATGTATGCAGACTTGCGCGTATATATATATAAATTAATTTCTACTTCACGGTGAGGCCCTTTCATTCGTAATTGGCCACTTTTTAGTGCCGCTTGAGATCTTTTGAAGCTTTAACATAATTAATCTCAAATTACTAGATTTAAGTAATTGTTTAATGTCATGGGATTAACTCACTTAGCGATAAAAGTCCGCGTAATGCGCCTCTAACACGAAAATTTCAATGAGTTCTGGGCTCATTGAAACTAGTTAAAGTAAATAAATGATGATGGCAATAACATAATTTTCGCTTGATGAATTACTCAATTTAAAATTGGATAAGACAAAATTGCAAAGTTTTTTCAAATTTACTTGAACGCGTCTCATTAAGAAATTTCACTTGCATATTCTAATAATATCTATGATGTATATTAAATATATTCATCCTTATTATGCTTATTATCATTATATTTTTTGGTTGCAGTTAACAATGTTACTATAAGGAACAATAGAAAACGATATTTTTCACTCCATTAGGATCACTTTGTAAGTAGCTTTGAACTAAACAGCTCTATCATTGTAATAAACAAATATTGGATAAGCGTTGCTTGCGCTGACTAAATCCTATAAAACGAGACTCCAATCAATTTCAAGTATAAGTAAATATCGCGTCATCCGAGCGCGCGGATATCACATCGGACGCAGAAAAGGTATAAATAAATTGTATATTTCCCCAAAGCGCGTGACTAACGCATCTATGAATATCCATTAAATCTATTTTTATATACCCACCAACGATTTTATCACAGCCCTAAAAGTGAATAATATAAATATCGCTTTTACAACCGAAACATTACAAAAACTAACCTCAAGTCCGATCAATATTCTTACAGCAATTTTGACGAAAAAAAAAGTAAGATAAAGGAAAATAAAAAAAGTACTCTAATTGAGACATGCTTGCCTATATATACAAGTAGAGTAAACGAGCCGCTATATAGGCATCGTGGGTGTAGCTCGAGCTGAAAACTCGAACGGGCAAGAGAGAGAGAGAGAGAGAGAGAGAGAGAGAGAGAGAGAGACGGACAAGTTGGGGATGACGTCATCGGTGCGCCGCCGGGCCGCCGGCTGGTCGTGACGTCGAGGACGACGACGACGACGGTGGCGGCGGCGGTGCGGTGGTAGCGGGCGGCTCGGCGACTACACGGGAAGGAAGGAAGCTAGAGAGTGCGCGCGAGTGACCCGCGTCGTCATGGCGACCGACCGGTCGATTCGCATTCTCTCTCTCGCTCTCTCTCTCTCTCTCTCTCTCTCTCTCTCTCTCTCTCTCTCTCTCTTCTGCCGGTTCGATTTCTCCGCGCGCTTTTCTCTTTCTCTCCCTCTCTTCCCTTATATAAATCTTTCCTATAGGCCTTTTTCGCCATTGTCGTATTATTTGCCATTGCGTGTAATGCGGTGCCTTTTAGGTGACGTGCGTTTTTGAGGTTGGCCATCTGCAGCTGAAAGGCGTTGTTGGTACCACTGTATTGGTTGGAACAATGAGCGGATGGTTTTTCTTCTAGATTAGCAATGGGAGAATATAGTGTTCCGTGGTGAAGGTTTCTGAAAAATTACTCACTATCTTAATGTGATTATATGTTTCGACGTGATTGGCAATGAAGCTTATTGCCCAAGTAGAAGAAATACCGAAATTTATGGAAATATTTTATTGCAGAAGGTCACAAGAAATACATAATTTTCGATATATAGGGTAGTGGAATTCTCGTAGCTGTGAATTCCGCTAAAGGGTGTAGATGGAATTCCTGGCTATGTTCAGAGCTAAATTTGTGATAAAAATATAACTGTGCTGTATCAGTTGTTTGGCATTTTTCTTAGATGGTAATAAACCTTGAAAAGGACTATTGCGAGTCAGTAAGTGTATTGATTTTTACTTCTAAGGACAGAGGTTGGCTTGGCTAATTTATCTATTTTGTTTTATTTTATATAAAATAACGAATTTCGATATTGAAAAAAAAAATGATATGGAATCTTGTACAACACAGCCGATAAGTTTATTTACTAAAGGTACGCGTATCCTGCAAAGAATATTAAGAGCACTCGCCATTTCAATTCCAAATAAAGCCCAATGGTCATGCATGTCAAGATTTTTAAGGTTTCGCTCTAAGGAATCGCTCATTACACAAATGTCAAACTAAACTCCTTTTCGTCTACTTATTAGGCTTAGACGCGCAAATCAATGTACATCGATAAATCTCAACGAGTATAGATAATTCATCTATTTAACGTGATCGAAAAATTCTTGTTTACGCGATTAAAGCTATACGGTCTATAATCTTCCATGGATATCTACTAAATGATGGACATACAATATTGTATGAGACAGAGAGTCAAGTCCAGATAGTATCATACATAATATGTGTACTTATATTTGGAAGCGTTTGAAAGCGTATCTATCTGATCGTATAGAGTAACACCCATAATATGCATGAATAACGGCGTGATATAACGCGACATATTTGGCAGCACGCAGATGTACAAACGCGATAGATGAACAAATATGAATTCGGAGCTCTTTCTAGATACTTATGGATTATCAAATCAATTTATTACCCTTGCTTGAAATAACTGTGAGAACTTACTAAAAAGATTTATTCGATATTATTTTATTGTTACCATTTAAGAGTTTTGAATTACTTAAGTTTCAATTGGTTCATAGTATATTTGACTTCGTCTTATGAGCGTAAAAGAGTAACACTATACCTATACGACGGAACAGCGGCACTAAATAATTATTGCTGCAGTGTCAAAAAAGATTTACCCAATTCAAATGAAGTACGCGCGCGTTCGCATGCGGATGTACACACGTTATTTTCCAGACCGCAGAACTCTTCTTTACTCTTCCACAGTACAATCCACACCCCACTGGGTCTTAGGTATACAAGAAGTCAAAGCATAGCTCTCGAGCTACTCATACGTCACGAATTCCACGACTCGCTGGTTATGATAAAAGCAAAAGAGAAATAGAGAGAGAGAGAGAGAGAGAGAGAGAGAAATCTGCACACACGCGCGAACGACGCAAAAGCATAAATCTCGAGAATGGAAAAGTCATACACGCAGTCTTCTTCTCGCGGTATAAATTCTCGCTTATAAGGGGGTTGATTTACAACGTCGGACCGATATTGTTTCCTCCAAGGTTCTACCGACCCGCGCGAGCTACACATCTATATATGTGCAAAACAAAGATAAAGCGTAGAGAGAAGGAGAAGGAGGTCGATTTCTCTACATCTTCAAGCGCTCGGAAAATTTTCGGGATATCGCGCATTTTCATGGGATGATGCAGCAGCAGCAGCAGCACTGACCTGACCTTACCCTCACTTTTCAAGGACGCACCACCGAGAGCAACCTTGGCTCGCGTGTTTTATCTCTATATAACCCCTCCCCCTCCCAACCCCTTTCAGTCCCTGTGCGTGCAACTGTATATTTAAAATTTATTTCCTAGCGATGTATACGCCACATTGTAGAGCTCAATTTAAGCTTGTTAAATGTTCAAGAGCGAGCTTTAGTTAGGAGAAGATATGTTCGTATACAGGAAGGAGCGACAAACGCGTTTCCTGGTCACAAAACGAAAACACACACGTAATTATTTATTACCACGTATTTGCATAATTATTCGAAAGAAAAAGTAGGGAAGCTGGCAATAATATAAATCGTGAACAACTGCGTGAACGGAAACGTAAAACTAAGCTATGAAAAGTGTGCGCGACTTTGTCAACTCGACCATATATATAAAGCGAGTGTATACGACACAGCGTATAATAATTAATCATAAACCTCGCGCGCAAGCTGCGCGTATAAACGAAAGCGAGAAAAGTGGAGCGAAGAAACGTATCGTTTTAGTCCATCGTATAACTCGATTAGCATGTTCGTGCGAATTCCCCCCCTTTTTTTTTTATTTCCGATCTCTCGTGCGCGCGGACGATATGAAAATCTCGCGCTCGTGCGGCGACGGCGGCAATGCTTACACGGCAGAGTAAACAAGGGAGAGGAGTGGTTACGACCGCGTACTGGTCAGACAATGCGTTCCGTCCCGCGCGTTCTCGCACGAGTATATACGCGCAGTCGAATCCTGATTCACCGCAGCGTTCGGTAATCGATAATTTAGACGATTCGAGGATGATTTAACATATATCTTATAAGACAGCATAATAATTGTTCTTTATCATTTGTGCTAATTCTAAGGAAAATCTCGAAGATTCATTTGGAATTATAAATCGATGAAGGGAAATATTCTTGCGCGAAATCTCGTTGAGCTGGAAAAACAAGTGATTATCCAACGCGAGCCCCGCGGCAATTAATATTATAGAGTAAGTCACGATGTTGCGAAGAATCTTCCAAGACGCGCAAACCGTCTGGAGAAATTGTCATGATTAGATGGATTAGTTAAAGTGAACGTTCTATAAAAATATGTGATATATCGGCACTTCATTCAATACTATGATGAAAAGATTTGTAATTATGCCATTTGAAAATTGAAAGTTACATAGTGAAATGAATTATCGTTATAAAAGCAAGACTAAGTCGTTTTACCTTACTTTCCTATCTTTCCAAATTCCCAAGATCAGCAATCTTAATTTCCAATCAGAATAACAAAGAGATTGAATACTTATTTCCGAGTATGTACTATAGGAATTCGGAATAGCCTGCCATACTCATCGACCTTAATTAGCCTCCTCATTCTAAACAAAATGATGGATTATTCAATTATCGGAGTGTTACGCGCACACGATTTACAATTTGTCATGAATTATGTAAGTCAGATTAACTACAACTGACGTTAGATGGCTGCTCCATATTTTTTTTTTCGCTACGTTTTGTAACCAGTAGCATTATTGACATCTTGACGCATAGTTTCGCGTTCGATGTTTGGGTTATAGGCTATTCCACAAAATGTGGAAGTTCTGTATGCGTTTTAATTTATCAAATTTATGTGTGAAAAAGTGTGAATAGATCCAGTGATTACTCGTAACGTACCGATCTATAGGCACAATATTCTTATAAAAATTATTACACGAAATGTGGAATAAGCGCTTTCATTCATAAATTTTCGAGCACATTCCCATATCGATCTAGCATCTATTCACCGCACGAAAGAATAAAACTCCAGTCCAGCGTTTATCCCAAAATCGGTTAATCACATTTTCGTCGCGGCTGCACGCGAAAGAAGAATAGGCTCGAGCGTCAAACGGCAGTGGATGATCTTGATCTTGAACCCGCGAGAATCCGTCGCCGTCCTCGAGCGGAAATAATTGCGAGAGGAGGCCCGTAGATCGATAGTCTAGACCCTCCTTGACTTTCCGATTTTTCCGAAAGCTCTCGCCCCTTTTGTTCTCACATCTTTCACCTACACCTGTTTCACCTCGCGACCATTTGTATATATACATCCTTGCGTTCTATTTTTGGCCGTTACTTACGAATATGAAGTGACTGTTTGCTCTTATAAAGAATGACGGTTCATTAGGGAAATAGGAGAGTCTATTTTGACAGAAATCTTTTTGAAGAAGTCTTTTTGGATTAAGGTAAATGTCCCGACTTATTCTATTTTTATATATTATGGCATATTTCTAAGTTAAAATTAACGGTAGTATTAGTCAACAATTAAAAATTATTGTTTGTAATTTTTAATTGAAGTTCACTAAGTAAATCCAATATAATAAATCTAATTATTATTGGAGGAAAAATTGAGATATTCATCTCATGGATGCCATTGTTTTCGCTGCAAATACATTTTAACCAACGATGCAATATTAATCAATGAATTACGTTAAAAAGATTTTATCTATCGAAAACTATTAAAATGAAATTATAAAATTTAATACTGTGTATAGAACTAAACGATTAAGTACTATATATTTAGAAAAAAATTAACGCGTGAATGGATAATTAATTATAATTTACTTATTTATTTTTACTTTTCCTATTTTCGCAGACGTAAGTAATATATTTTATAAATATAAATTTTATCAATGTCTGTCGGGGCGAACGAACTGTTATTTAAAAATAGACCTAACCTCAACTTGCTAGCCTTGGAGTAAAAATATTGAATGTGCCCATTCGCACTTACTTAAAATCAAACGTTAACGCTTCACTGCAGCTGCGCGACAATGACATCTTTTAAAGAAATTTTCAAGAATAATTTTTGCACTAATTAAAGTATACTTACAAAATCTAAGTATATTTACAAATATGAATTACCGATTGTGAAAACGTGAGAATTGAACTTTCAGAGTAAGTAATCCACTGTAGCAGCTTTTCATGAATAGAATACACCTGAAAGATTCACTCTATGCGAACCTACAATAAGATCAGAGTTAATCGAGTTTGCGGTCATCAGTTCTCATGATAACACAAATTGATTATCAATTCTAATCGAACGTAATGTGCGCCCCCTATTACAAGTCGATTACGTACGTTCGAAGTGAATCGTCGAATAGGTATCGAGAAAAACAATAGTAAACGAGCAGACAATGTACATTATTGCGCGTTCCGGTCGGCTTGACAGATGCCTTGGATTATCAGCGTTCAACGTCTGGGACTTATCTCTTTCGCACCTTTTCAGATAATCCACTAAGATTACTCTTCCTCTGTACTTTTTTCTCGTGTATAGATACAGATACAGACACGTGATACATTGATTGGTCAGTGGGAATTTTTATAGGTAGGTACTTTTTACTTTTTCCGCAATCGATTTTCCTCAGTAGTGCGTCAATGATCGCGCCTTTACGATATACCTATTTCTTTGTTGTTTTCGGAAATGTCGCTAAAATCTATATTGAAGTCTTCTTTGAGTTTCTCGTGTCAGGGATATTAAAATGTATTAGATCTGTGATATCTTTGAAATTGTTGGAATGACTCAATTAGATTTTGAGAAATGAAAATATAGAGATATGATTTTTCGATTTACTCGGGACACAGTTATAAAGTACAAGCCAATAAATTGAAAAATTGAAAACCTCTTCGTACTAAACAATAGTATCACGTGCAAGACCTGAAAGCTTTAATGCTAAACATCGACACTCGAAATGTGCGAGCACCTTTTATGCCTAACGTATTATAACGTCTAATGACTATAATATTTTGACGCTCGCGCGAATAAATTATGCAAAGACGCGGCCACACGACTATATATATATATACATTTCCTCATTTTTAGCAGACGCGATTTCGTGCACACGGGATGATAAACTGGGGTTTCGCAGATAAAGCGCAGACCGACTCACGTGTTCGGTGACTGTATATACGTACGTACGAGTTTTAAGCTTCGGACGCGTCGAGTGCAGAGAGTAACGCGAGCACTATTAACTGATTTGCATCGATTGTGTTTTTCGGGGCAAATGGCCGAATTATCGTTTGTGTACAAAACCAAGCGCGAGTGAATATGTTTTCCTCTGCGAGGATTTCATAAATACAGAAACATTGCCTCGATTTTACGGGGACAGTCGCTCGCGGATACGATTCCGAAATTTATGGACTCTCGCGGATGCATAGAGATATTACTATAAGAATTACGAAGAGAATGACGTCACCGTATTGCCTTATGCGACTGCAACGTCACGCGCGTACATTTCAACATGTTACGCGCCCGCTTAGATATTTTCATTCGATTATCATTGATTTTGAGCTAATAAAATATGTAATCTTCAATTCTACTAGTATGCAATTGGAGTTTAACTTTATATTATTTCTTCATTCGTGGAGCAGAAATTATTGTAATTAATAATCTACGTACAGCACGTATCTTAAATTTATTCAGCAATTATAGTTTTATTGACAATGTAAGTGGATATATTCAGTTTTGCGTAACATCTGTACATGCGCAAACATCATTAGCGCGAAACTTAGTTCTATACACGATATACTTTTAAATAAGGGAGTACGAATAATATTTCAGTAAATGAAATATCGACAAAATTAAAGAAAGATAATACTGTGCCGCTGTGATTATTATTAATCAAAAATTGAACGCGCAACGTTAGTATACGAAATATCGAGCATTTATTTAGTGATCTGATAATAACTTCATGATTAACATAAATGAAGTACAGGATATTTTTTTTTATTTTCAGTCTGGCAAACACGTTTCGTGTTTTAGGTATATAACCTGTAACGCTAAAGAGTACGGTAAATACAATGGTGCGATATTGCCAATATTCGGTGATAAATTTGCAAGATTAAATCAAAATGCGCGATATAATGAAGTGCTAACTGTTTAATTAATTACGTTTGAAAAAAAAAAGTATGAAAACTTGTATGTCATATATGAGCAGGAAGTTTATAATAAATAAGTATATAAAAAGAAAGCAGTGTCTAAAATACTTTGCAAAACGCGACGTCTGACTCATCGGCCGCACCGTAATATCTAAGATATTAAATTATTCATTCCCTTGACGGAATTACTTCTATATCGATATCTTCGCGTCATCCCATATACTATATATACCTCGATTTTGCGCAATTCGAATCAGCATTCGACCAAAACAGAAGCGAAAAGAACCATTGAAACTTTGACGAAGGGCACCGGACAAAAGGACAAACGAGTCGTATTCCGAAATAAACTTTTTTAAGCGCGCGCGCCTCATATAATACGTATATATACAAGCAGTTCGCAGAGTATAAAGATATAGTAATATGTGACTGCAGCAGGTGTTATAATAATAACGAGCTGGCGATATGATCAAAGGCGAAAGAGTGTAGTCGTCACCTCTCCATATCGTTAGCAGTGCTCCTGGTCGGCGGTGTTGGTAGCGGTGGTAGTGTATCCCTCTCATCCGGCAATTGATAAAAAAGACGACGACAAACGCCGGGGGGTAAAGGTTAAAAGGTATTTCTCAAAATAGTACACTCGGCTATAGAGGACTCGTGCAAAGTGGCCCGCCCCTAACACACACACACACACACACACACACACACATGCATATACCAAGGCGCATGCACCACTCTGTCTCTGTTTGTTTGTGTGTGTGTGTGTCCTTCTCTCTTCTCGCGAGATGCCTTGCAAGGACGTGCGATGCTGCAAGAGTGAGAGAGAGAGAGAGAGAGAGTTTGACTGTGTGTGCGTGTGTGTGTGTGTGTTTTGGCAGTGTGTGGAGTGCGCCAAAGGAGCGCAGGTGCAGTGCTGAATGGTGTTGTGGCGCCCTTTTCTTTCTCGCCGCTTCTACGGATGCAATACAATAACACACGCTATATGATGTTGGTTAGAGGTGCGTGGCTTGAAAAAGCGATTCTTTTTTTGGCTTTTTTAGACCGCGGTGATTTTGGACATTATCCGATTTTTTTCGTTGCAATTGCAAGTCGACGTAAATTTGGAGCATGAATTTTCGTATCGTTACAGTGGCACGTGTATGTAAAATTGATCGAAAGCTGGGATTTCATTTATTATGTAAGGACTAGTCAGCTCGTGCAGAAAGAATCGGTTTTCAAAACTCATATGTATATATATATATATATATAGGGTGCGCTGAAAATGTTTCTTTTAGCTTCTACTCTTATCGGTTATATATGTTTTACGTACATCTCGGCTAGCAATGGCATATCGGTCAAAGAAATCGTTAAAGGAAAAACTATTAATTGAACTTATATATCTGATTCTGGTTATCTCTTACCTATTCAAAATAGTACATTGCACTTGTTATAACACGATATTGCAGCATTAATGTGTCGTGTGCTTCGAATAGTCGATAAAGGTATTTTAGTTTTGAAACTCTATTAATAAAGGAAGACTTTGAGTCGATGCTGGGGATGCGGTGCAAGCATTGATTTAGCCACAATAATTTATGTTGACGTAAACAATGAAAAAGTGTATAAATATATAGTACGGTAAATAATCCAAATTCAAAGCGGGTTTCTATTTATAAGAAAAAAATTGTAAAGTAAAGATAAATATCGGAGGTACTTATACCCAGAGTTTTATTTACTGATTTCACAATAATCTTACAAGGAAAAATTAGCGATATCGACTTCTTTTATCTCGAATAACGTCGGTCTTATTCTCCATTTTCGATTACTAATTTATAAACATTTTTCTGGCAAATGAAGCTACGCAATTATGATTCTAATAAGACTTATACGTTTCTCTATAAGCTCCGATTCTTAGTAAACTGAAATCTATAATAATTAAATAATAAAAGCCACTATTGATGCTGCCGTATTTACCTCGATCTTTACTCTACACGTATACATATATATATATAATTTCTTTTTTTTTATTAGGGATGGATTTTTGATGCTCGAGGATGTTATATATATAATATACTATTTTTATTATTCAAAAGAACTAAAAGTAAACACTGCCATACGAAGATCTATAAACTTCAGATTCACGATCTTCGCAATTTCATCATCCTCGAGCATCAAAGATCCACCCCTAATAAAAAGAAAAAAGAAATTCACTCCTTCCGCCACACGCTAAAGCAACCCGAAGCTCAAAATCAAGCAGTCAACCCCGCATCACCCGCATAAAACCCCCCAGAACATACCGAATAAAAAGAAAACAGTCCTGCATGGGACACGAGAGAAAGAAGTGAAAAAAATAAACATTTCCAGCATAATAATAGTAAACTAGCCATCTATGTAGAGTGCCAGAGGAGGAGGAAAGAGAGAGAGAGAGTATGTGCGTGTGAGAGGGTCAGAGAGCAGAAGAGGGGAAATCGATAATCGTTCGGTGTGTAAAACCATCTCTCGCAATACACACACACACACACACACACACACACACACACACACACACATACAAACACACGCGCGCAGGCACACGCCGCACAAAACATATACATGTAGAAAAAGTCATGGATTTGGCTTACCGAGCTTCGAGCTACACCGAAGCTGCAGGAACAACACTTTGCGGCTGCTGCAATAGTCGACTTTTCGATCCTCCTGATACGGACGCCTTCCGTAACTTATATACGAGGGATGCGAGTCGGTCGTAACAGAAATCAACGAACCAAACGTCTATACCTCGGCTCTCTGGGTGTTCTACGACAACACCTGCACCACTACTGAGCAGCTGTATAAATAACGATCGATACGCATATGCACCCGTGATACATTCATCGAAGGCCCACACACAACGGTGTGTTCTATTACATATGTATCCTCGCGAATTCAAAGCTGCAGCTTCGTCAAAGAAGGGATGACGATAGGATACATATATATATGTGTGTGTATTTCGACGATATCTCCCCGAGAGCAGCGCGCGCGCGTGTGCCTCTCTGTATTACAGATGGTGGGTGTATACCTATGGGGGGGATATATGTATATATATAGTGGGCAGCAATACAGGTCCAAGTGCGCGTGCGCGGGACAGAGAGAGCCCGTCCAGCTTTTCTTTTTCTCTCTTTCCTTCCTTCCTTCTCTGTATAGCGCGCGCGCGTGTGCGGGAGAGATAGAGAGAGAAAGAGAGAGATTTGGGCTCGCGCGCTCCGCGCCGTACGTATCGCGTCGTCGGGACGAGACTGACTGACTCGAACTGAGCCGAGTTGCCGCGAGGGAGTAGCGAATCTCTCCGACCAACTAACTGTGCGCGCGCGCGCGCGTGTGTGTGTGTTTACGAAATTACGACGGCGCTGCTGTGGGTATGAACGAAATAGAGTGCGAGAGGGAGAGAGAGAGAGAAAGAGCGAGGTTGTGTGTCTATATACGCGCACCTGACGTAGGGCGCATGTCGCGTCGGCGCTTTTACTACTTGCGCGACTCTTCCTCTCTCTCTTTATCTCTCTATCTCTTTCTTGCTTTTGGCTTATGCCTCATTCAGGCAAGTGTTGTGGATGTGGATAGCGATTATTTGACCAATTGCGAGTGTAGAGGGAAATGTTTATTTGGAGCTGATTGAATAGTATGACATTTTGGGTGTTGATTGATTGGCAATTTATGACTTTAAATGACACTTTATTCTTTTTGCACGGATTTCGGGAGATGGATAGGCTCATTTCGAAACAGATATAATTATTTAAATCTACTGATAAATATACATCAAAGTTTTATTATCGATCAAAGGTTTTATAACACAATTTATTCATAATTCATTACATTTTGATCTTGGTTTAATTCAATAGAATTTGAATAATTTAATGAAGAGACAGCTCCTAATTTCGACCAATATGATTAATAATTACTCTCGCTACCGTTTATTTTAAGTAAAATATTTATGTAGTTGTAAGAAATAGTTTCTTACTCCGGAAAAATTGAAAAAACGAATTCTTGCACTTGCTTTGTCTACGTGGCCTCAGTTATGAAAAATATAAATACTCTTAGAATTGGTCAAACATAAACTTTTAAGTTGAAAACTTTACTTGTTTATGACTCAAACTAAAAAGAAATAAGGACCAAATATAATACTGTTATTGGCTTAAAACATGCATATTTTTCTGAATATTAAGAGACTCTTCTAAACTCAGAATTAAATGTTTGCTCATATTCTTTTAAACTATTTAAATGGTGGATGGCAAAAGTGATGTTTTAGTTGGAACCATTTACTTTTTAGAAAATTGTTCGATAATACCGTCATTTCTTTTCTGAATGAATTTGTTAAAAATAAATGTTTAAGTCAGTATCACATTCTAACTCAAAATATTTATGTAATCTACTTTCGTAGTGCAACATCGAGAAAATTATATATACGTATATAGATTACAGTTTTTAAGAACCGGTTTTTTAAATGTGTCTTTATCTCATAGCGATTTTTCGCGAAGTAGAGTGAGTGTATCATAAGTCAGACTGATTTCCAAAATAACCTCATTTCGATGGAATAATAATAAAAAAAAAACTTCACGATAAACGGCGCATGCTTATTGTTATCGCACAACAATTCGAAAAAAATTTAAATGATGATTGATTGCGAGGTAAACTTTATGTTTATAAGATAAGATAAAGTGATTGAAATTATGCGGGTTAGCCCCCGACGCAATATCTCTATTTTTTTGTTCTTCGTAACGCACGAAATGAGAGCGTCTAGAATTGGTCAAAATACATGTATAAAAAATAAAAACCATTTAATTAAAATAAAATAATTTTTTTCCATCGACGAGATTATTAAGAGAATGTATTTAATTGAATTACGACAGCGTGTAAATCATTTGAAAGTAGATAATGTATGCAGTGTATTGGAAGAGGGAAACTGCATAATTTGCAGACGAGTTCCTGGAACGTATACACTGATAGAAAGGTTCATTTGGTTCATGCGCCTCATCGATCTCATAGCCTCGATGTTCCAACGGGCTAATTTTGCTTTTGCAGCCAAGCCCTGCGTAATCTTACGTAATCGGTCAAAATCCAAACAAACAATTGTAAGAAGCAGCGAAAAAGTTCCTTCACTCGTTCGACGACTGTCGAATGTCGTCAGCCGCGAACGCGCTCGAAAAGAGTCGCTATGTACGTGTGTGACCTGACAATATTGCCCCCGAAAGCCACGCGCGTGTATACAAAGACGCAAAACTGGAGCCCCGATAGATTTATTAGCCCCCGCGGTGGCGGCGGTGCGGGAAAGAGAGAAAAAAAGATCGCTGCAAGATAAGAACTTTTCAGAAGTCGCTCGACTCCGATTGTATACCTTACGGATTTACCAATGATACAAAACAAGGACTATAAAAAAAAGACGGAGGCGCGCAACGTCTTTGGCGACCCTGACGATCCATTCACACACACACACACACACACACACACACACACACAACCATCTCTTCTTTTCTCAATATAAGAGATAAAAGCGACACGCGGTGGCAGCGAACTCTTTGCTCGCGAGGGTCGGATCGAAAATTGTCACGAGACGCTGTGTGTGTGTGATATTTTGAAAGTGGAGCGCCGAGAGCTAATGCAATCGAATTTGTTTAGGAATTTAGATGAGTGCGTCTGTTTTCTCTTTTTTTTTTGGCGTAACCAGAATAATGGGCTTATTGGCAAATTTTTATTGCTCGGATTGATGAGTCAGCGTATACTTTTTATTAGCTGCTGACGCAGGTCCATAGCTAATTCATGGTATACAATATTGTTTCGCGCGCGAAGAGGAATTTTAATTTGCCCAATGTGTTTCTTGTGATGAGCACGTGATAATGACGATTGTTTCTCACATGTGCGGGAAGACTGGAGAATAAAATTTGTTGTCATTTAGCTTTCGCATGCGAGATAAAAGCTGAAATTTGAATTGAAACATTTTAGTCACCCGCGTTTAGTTCGGCACTGTAAATTCAAGTGCATATGGTGCTTTATGGCAGCTCATATGCGCATTATAATAAGACTTATATTATCACAGTATAATACAAAATGTATGTATACATACGTAAATTTTCATCTATATTGATAAATTGCAGTAATAATTTTTCAAATCTTGAGAGTATTCTAGCCTTGGTATAGTTTTCGTTATATAAATCTTATTATAAACGATAACAAAATTTACTTAAATCTTTATTACAAATAAACAAAGCAATTGTATCTCACAATCACTTTGCTCAAATCATTGCATAAAATCATAAATATTAAGTTTAAGCTTATGATCGCTGCAAGTTTTTCACGACTTTTAATGTCTGACCGCATCTTCATTTTTTCTACTTCGATGTAAAAAGAATGATATAATTTTTATTCAAGACTTTGTTACCGCTCCTAAACAATAGGAATGGATATTTCCATTTTATGCATTAAGTTTTTAGTTTTTCGACGCGATTATTATTTTTACTTGATAGAAGCACGATTGCGTAAAATAATTTTATTCCCTATTACATGTGCTTTTTTTAAAAAAAAAACTATACAAAATCACATTGATCGACCTACATTTTCTAAACAACCTTACATAAAAATTGATTTGTATATTATACTGAAAGTCTTCGATCTAAAATAAGAAAAGAATGAAAAAAAAGCCACTCTCCGACCTTCGTATAACAGACGAATTCAACGCAGTGACACTGATTGTTCCGATCACGCACATCTTAATATAAGAGATTGAATTGTATGGAGTAACCCCGAGATTATAGTACACGAAAGCTCTATAGAATCGATTCGGGAAAGACCCACCGGGATATTTCAGTGATACATAAGTATACCTATACACTCGTCGTCCAAAAATAGAATATTCCGAAATTGGGGGACACGACGCCAGCAGCACCGGCCAGACATCGCACCCACGTGGCTTTGTTGTGGCAGCTTGCGGGATTTCTTTCGAGTATATCGACCAGATGTCTGTCTTACCGACCACCGACTCCAGTTGTTTTGGAAAATTCTAGAAACCGCGTAGTCGAGCTCCTTAAACTGATACTTCTATTCGAGAAAGTGCATTTTCGAAGATAAACATGGGCTCTCACCGATTACCGATAGAACGACTTTTATACATATATAATATAAATATATGTGTTTGAAAGTATGGCCTGGCCCTGAGATTGGAGTACGAAAGCTCCATAGAATCGATTCGGAAAAGACCCAGCGGGATATTCCAGCGATATATATAACCTTTCTATATGCATACAATCAGCTATAATGTTTGGAATAAATAAAATGATACAGAGTTCAAAAATATAAGAGATTCGGTCTGCTCCAAAATGTTGTTTAATTAATTTATAATAAATAAAAATAAACCTGAACATAAATTCTTATTGCGAGAACTTCAGCGTCTTCGCGAGAGACCAAACGCTCCTCGCACTTATACCCTAATAACACGGATTTTGGCCATCTCTTTCGTTTCGCGATATCTCGCACGGCAACGACCCATAACATAATGCGCATTAGCCTGTAGTGTATAACGGAAGCAAATTAAGGAGGGACCCAAAGTAGCACACTTCGATACGCACCATATACAATCTGTAGCATCGATCGGACGAAAAATGAGGAAGACAACGTATGGCCAATTCCTGTTGACACGTTAACGTATGTTCATGTGTGTGTATCGATACGCTATTTGCAAGCGTCTATGGATATAGGCAATTGACTGACAAAAAGTACCTGTCTCTCGGTTGTTTGTGCTCCGATCGCTCCGTGCACCTTTCTTTTTATTTTCACTGTAAACTTGACTGTAGCGATGACAGTGTAATTCGGTACATTGCAAACAGTGGATATATATGTCCTTTATGATTTTATTGGATTATATGGTGTAATAAAAACTAATAATGCGATGTATGATAAATGAAGGAGTGATGATGTAATTGAGCGTGTATTAAAGAGAGAAAATATAGAGTTTCTTCTATTGTAATTAGTTTTGGTATTACCTACTGTAAAAAGTCAATATTTTCTTGAATTTTTCAAAATTATGAAGATACTTACGATTACACTAGATCGGCAGACATTAAAATTTTATTTACTTCAGACAAACTTACGTAAACCTGTATATCCATCAAGATATAAACCAACCTTTTTGTTTGAGTAAAGTTTCTGTTGAAGCAATACTTGAAAAAGCATACAATTATTCTAAACTTTCCTGAAAATATACTTCGACTTCAGTGATATGTAGAGTAGCAAAAATATTTCTAAATAAAAATTTTTTAAAAAATGATTTTTTATCTACTTCAGTTCTAATGGTAAGTTAAAACAATGTATTGACTATTATTTCATTTCCTAAATACAAAGTAACTCGTTTACCCAAGGGTAAAAGATAAAAAAAAGTCAATTTACAATTTTAATTACAAAATGATAGTCTTCATACCACATATAATACAAGAAATTAATTCTTTTCCAAATATATAGTTTGAAGATTATTTTGAAACAAAATGTCGATAAAGTAAAAAACTATAGATGTACACACATTTTCTTACATTTACATATTTTAAAATTTATAAAATGTAAATGATGCAATTCAAAATGTATAGAGCTAATAACGATCTAAAATTAAAAATAAAAGATATATTATTACAAATTATTTAAAGTTGGAACTTCTCCCAAAAAATCTTAGTTTATTTAATTTCTTGGTAAATAAAAAATACTCAGTTTTCTGTTATTTTCATGGTTTTTTATTTTAATTGAAATAGGATTCTTCATATAGCATTATAATCATATATAGATGCTCTTACAAGCGCATTACGCCTTACACCTTTACGTATGTATACAATTCGAAAATGGTTTAGTCTCTAAGTCTTTTCTGTTTTTTTTTCTTTATTCTCTATAAGAAGTCTCAACGAACCATTTTCTTATTATTCGCTAACAGTAACGTTTTTTCGGAGTGACGTTGCTTTACTTCTCTGGAATTACAAACTCAGGGCCCACGCACATGTACGATTACTTCTCATTATACTTTCTATACTTTGCTGATTTTCAAGAAAGAAAACATTATATCACACTTTTGTAAAAGAAGTAGCTTAAGCATAAATTATTATTATTTAATTACTTTTATGTGAAGAATATAGTTTTTACTATTAAAATGCGTAATGATGAGGAATATAAAATTGTTTGATAGGTCGCATAGACAGTATAGATTATTCTTACAAAACTTTGAATATTCAGTTGAAATTTAGAAAAAAGAGAACCAGTATCGCATTTGTGGCCAATAATATTATACCACATTCTTATGTTTAGCAACAAAAACGTTCTTCGGGTAAAAGAAATTGATAATAATTACTTATCAATACTCTTTTTCGTTTATAAGCATATGCACAATCTTAAATAAAGCGAATCATAAAAAATATAAAAAGAATTATTGTACAGTTTAGAGTTTCCGAAGGGTCTTCGTCACTGAATGTTATAACGTTATAACGTTCAGTGACAAAGACCCTTCTGAACGATATGAAAGAAAAATGTGTTAGCAATGATCAAGCAGGAAAAGTAATATCTTTAATTGAAAAACATTACCGTAAAATAAAATGAATTTGACGCAATTGTGTAGAGTGCGATATCAAAATACAATTATAGGCGGGCAAGATAATAGAAACTAATGTTACTCGATATTATACATGCATTACGTATATATTTGGCTTCCCTTAATCTTACGCCGAGACTATAATAGACGCACATTCGCGTGTAGCCCTGGTCCTAAGTCACTCGATCTATGAACGCAATCTAATCTTTTATATGACTTTTATTTTCTTTACATTCCTCCCTACTGTACTCGTGCAGACAAGTTTTTATATCCAACGCCTTCCTTTCGCCTATTGCGCTTGTATGTTATATGTTTGTGTATGTGTCTCTGTGATGGAGCTCTTAATAAAATTTAATTTTTAACCAGTCGCCGTGTGTACACAGACGGTTAATTTCAAAGTAAGCTTTATCGATTTATCCTGCTACGTAGGAGTTTAGAAAACATCTTGAAATGGATTGATTTTTTATGCTAGAATATATTAACTGTGAATTGAGAATAATTTTTGAACACTAATTTTATGACCGATTATTATACTTTCTTCGTATTAATATCAAAAAGGTGCACTAAAACTGGAAAAAAAATTGACCCAACAGTAGATATATTATTTTGATTAAATGACATATACTTTCATTAACACAATTTCGTTATGTACCAAATTATACAGTTTTCTTAATAAGAAAGTACTTAAAAATTTCTCCACTGCTTTTTTGATACAAAGGCATAATGATAACGACACTAATTATTCTACTAAGGTAATGACCAATGCAGATACGCTAATAGCTGGTAAACTGAATTAAATTAAGAATTAAATTAAATTAAGCAAGAACAAAATTGTGAAGATTATAGTTATGAAGGTAATAAATATTTACATGTAACTTTTAGCAATTCATTAAATCGTTATCTATACTTTATTGTGATGCGCAGTGAAGTATTTTCAATTTAAAAAACACTATTGTCCAAACAAAATTATTTAAATTTTCAATAATTATTAAAAGTAATAAAGAAAACGAAAAATACGTAAGTTAAATTAGTAGTCAATTTATTTGTAATTATAATAATTTTTCTGAATCTTAAATTACATGTTTGTTTACCTGATTCATAGTCAAAGTAGTTAAGCAGAAAAACGCTTAGAATAAAAATTTAAATTTGTCTCTGATAGGTCAGTAAAAAATCGCTAAATCGACAATGATAATTGCGACTTTCATTGTGCAATTGCAATTCTTGTTAGGATATGAATACCGTATTGTAAGAATCTAATCATAAATTCAGCCAAAAGACTAATTATGCAATTTCGAAGAGCTTCAGTGTATACGTGTTAGTAAATGAGTGTATCTTTAAAAAAATAATTTTCACAGCAACAAACGATAACGCAAAACTATGCCTATACATATGGTACTAGATTTCTTCCCTTCATATATAACCATACTTTCATGCCTCCTATTTTCATTTGTTTACTTACTCATATCTTCCGATTTCAAACGGAAAAAAGAATATAGTAAGGGTGTCACATTGGACTTTTACACGTATGCTTATACATTCCTTATGAACTTTACTGTTCACAACTCATTTTCTTTAATTACAATATTATCTCACTCTGACTACTTAATACTATTACGAAAGCGCTTCAGTTCACCTCGCAATTAAATTTCTGTATTCTTTATTTATTTATCTGTATTTTTCTTCTGGTAATTGTTTTTCATACTATTATTTATATTGGAAATGCACGGGTTTATTTATTTTTCTTACTTCTTTTCTTTATACATAATAAAATATTGCTTTACACGATTCGTAGAATTTTATTTATATATATATATATAT